>APFE031319819.1:209521-292941 GCA_000404065.3 Pinus taeda | reverse complement strand
ATGAGGACCAAATAGCAAACGAGGCCAAATTGATCATGAACAAAGAAGTGAAGGAGCCACTGCTCATTAGGCCAGAAATAGAAGACCCGGTGACCCTCATCTCGACACATAGGCAATTAGCTACAGACCCCACAGCTTCCCTCAGGTGGATGGACAAACAAGCTCAAGCTATCACCCACTTTGAGGATATGGAAAGGTTGCTGGGGGACAATGCTGCTCATGCTTGTCAGCGTAGGTGGAATACCCTGGGCCACAGCTTACAAGTCCGGGAATATCACACACCCATCCAGATGAGGGAAGCTTTGGCCAGGGTTTCCCTCTACAAGAAATCTGTGCAAAGCCTCCAAGCCAACTGGATCAGCCTTAAACTCAACCCACCACTACTGCTGGGCCTGACTGAGGGCAATTCAAAGGAAAATGAAGGTCAGCAATGGGCAGAGGTGGACAGGACAGCAGGATTTCACACCCGCGGGGAGGATACCACCACTGAGCCTTGGGATGCCAGCGAAGCAGTGAGGGCCATGAAGGACGAGGACTTGGATTGAGTTGCTCAAGGATGAGCAAATGTTTCAGCTGGGGGGTGATGATGAGCCCCAATTTTGGTACAATTCGGGCTCATTTTGGCCTACTTTACTTGCTCAGACCATTCATCTTTATTTGCTTATGCATGCATTTCTTAGTTATTTCGTGTTGTTTGTAGGAGGAAGGTTAGACACTTTATCCACGTGACTAATGCATTGTGATTCCAGGTTTTTGCATGGAAAAAGGGGAACAAAAGACAACGTAAAAGGAGTAAGGAGACATAAGGTGGCACTGCTGATTTTGTGGAAGGATGTCCACAGTATTGGGACAGTCCTCGTGATTCCCACCGAGAACTCCGAGCTCCTATCAATCTCCCCTCCGAGCCTCAGAAGTAGCCAACTGTCCTACAGGAACAGCAATCATCAACTGTTGACTGCCTCACAAATCCAGTTACACTTCAGTTGGATAGCCGAGCTCCTAAAATCAAGGCTACTTGGCAGATCATCACTTTTTTGTATAAATATGGAGGCCGTAGCCTTAGATGGTTGTTGAATCTCTTGGGTTATCATATCATTTTGGAATCAGTCCAGTTTTGTTTTCCTTTTTCTGTAAGCTAGTTTGGCATGACATTGAATTATGAATAAAGAGGACAGTTTGTGATCGATTCCTGAGTTTTATTAGGAGACTATAGCTCTCAGGTTAGGGCCCAACCTGAGAGCCATAGATCCCCTCTGTTGTAGTATTGTTTTTATTTCTTTTCCAGCACTTTAAGTTTCATTTGCACATGCAATTTGAATGGCAGTCTTGTAATTCGATTTTCTTATGAGTAGAATAGATTTTGCTTATGGTACAATTATTTCCATTTGGTTAGTGTAGCAAATGATACATAACATCCATTGGAGCTCCAGCAAAATCGGTTGTTAAGGCTCACTGCCATCTCGTTTGAAGATTGGGGTGCAGTCCCTAGCAGACCACCAAAAACACGCATGAATTTGGTTGACACAGTTATGATTTGGATTTAGATGCTTCCTTGTCATTTACACGAACCACACATCTCTTCATCACAGTCCCATACGTATTTCTCCTTGCGTTTTGGATCACTATTCAATAAAATCACGGTACACTTAGTGTAGGTTGATGCCTTTCCGGTTTGATAAACAGTTTTGGTCATTTGTTTCATTTACACTCTCCTCCATCTCGTTTCATTACCATCCTTTCTGTTTTGACCTTGCATACAACCACGTTTCTTTGACTCACACTGCGTTCTGCCCGTTCCTCACATCTCCTAATTCTCACTTAGCACCATTCCTTGACCTTTCACATACATCATCCCAACACACTCCCTACACCTGTTTCCCATCTCATCCTTCCATTCCTGAGCCATCACCTTGCCCTCACCTCAGTCCTCCACGGTAGACCATCCTGTAGCAATTCAGAGACATCCTGTAGCAATTCAGAGACATCCTGTAGCAAACCCTGAGTTTCCTGTAGAATCCCCTGCAGACATCCTGTAGGAGGTCTTTCACGCGGTTGCTGAGCTTCTGAACGTGGAAAACCTCTGTGAATGAATGCCAAGGGTCCATAGGGACCTCACCCAGCCTCCCCAACCTATCCCATGCTTTCCTTCCTTCTCCATCCAATCTGCACAATCAAACCCTAATAAGTAAACAAATAACAATCACTCCACCTACTTAATGAAAAAGTATAAAAACATGTCTTTTATAATGTCAGTAGTTTAGATCCATGCATTTCCACTTGTTAGATGTAGTAGCAGCATTGGTAGAGGTATTACTCATCCTCATTGCTTTATAGAGATTAGACTAGTCAAATTAGGGTTTCCTAGGGTTACATGCTTTGATTTACTTTTAGTTCATTTTCGTCAATTAGCTTAGTCTCCTTTGAGCTAGCTTTCGTCCATTGTTGATAAAGCTTCTTCTGTGAGCCTATAGAAGTTGGCTTGAACCCTAGCGGACTTGTGCCAGCTGACCAAGTGACAGCTACGACAAGAGCTAGTACTTGTGCATATAGCACCGTCGCTTCCAAGTTTGTACGAACAACCGGGTTGATAAAATGAGAGACAGGAAGCCTCAGGAGTTGTAGCATTATTGCTACAATACTGGAGCTCACCAGCTATCATAGAATCACATTTTACAACAATATCATTGCCAATCGAGGCCGCACTACATCTACCACTAATAGGGATCTCGTGGCCAAGGCACATCTAACCCTAAACATCGTCACGCATCAAACAATTTTACAGCAAACTGAAATAAACTATTACAATATTAATATCTTTTATCACACTTCATACCAATTATGAAGAAATTTCGGCATGAATCACATTTAGAAAATCATTGTCGACGCGTTTCGAACCAACTAGTGTGGTTCATCGTCAGGACAAGTTGAAAAAACAGATCTATCTTTGCCAGTTAAATACATTGAGCAGAGCTACCAACGACTAAGCAAGACAACAACTAAAATACATTTAGTCGTTGTCCTGGTTAGCTACCAACGACTAAATGTATTTTAGCCGTTGTCCTGCTTAGTCGCTGGTAGCTCTGCTCAATGTATTTAACTGGCAAAGATAGATCTGTTTTTTCAGCTTGTCCTGACAATGAACCACACTAGTTGGTTCGAAACGTGTCGACAATGATTTTCTAGAATGTGATTTATGCTAAAAAAATTCATAATTGTTATGGATCACAAAAGCCTTAATTCAACCAATTCGTACCAAATTGGATTTTGTTCAGACGTGTTTTGGTTAGAGAAACAAAAGAGCCAATAGTGATTAAATGGTATTTTACGTGTTTGCAATAGCACATGTTAGTAAAGACGTTGAAGAAAGAGAGATAAAAGCGGAGGAAGAGGCAAAGAAGGAAACCTAAAAAGAGAAAAGTGAGGCAGATGCAGAAGCAGGGATGGAAGTGCAAAAGATGGAAGTACAACAGGAAAAAACTCTGATTATAGAGCAGAAGGAACATCACCAATGTGGTTCTGCAAATAATTTTAATTTTAATGTTGATTTTTAGTTTGCAGGTACACAGAATAATTATGAAGAACAGTTAATATTTCTTGAAGCATGGCTTGCAACACAATGTCTAGATGAAGTATGTATAGACATTGCACAAATGATCCTTGAAGAAATCTTGGATGATGAGAACATGAATGAAATTTTCAGATATTGGAGTCCTGAGGAGGTGAAATTGGATTATGGTCTTATATTGCAGGAGATAGATGATGAGAATTGCACTACATAAGCTAATATGTGCGAGCAACTCACATACAAGTTTTGTTTGAAGAAGTTCAAGATATGCTTATACGGCCTAGAGAAATAGAAGACTCACAACAACAAATGAAGAAGCTGAAGTTTCAAGGATACAACAAGAAGAAAGAGCTAAAACAATGTAGAGGCTACAAAATATGGAAGAAGAGAAGAACAAAAATAATTTATTTTAAAATTGTAAACCTAGCTGAGGCATAGACCAACATGTATCTTAATTGAATTTTTTATGTAGCTATAATTATGGGGGAGTGTTTCCCGAATGCAGGGGTTAACTACAACAGTTAAGTTGATTAGAGGGAGCGACAGTGGACAGGGCGGCCACATGGCCCTTTGCAACTTTTCCAATGCCGCCCTGAATGGAATTCATGGCAACTTGGGGGAGCCATTTAATGCCTGCACTAGTCGAGGTGGAGCCATTATCCACTTAACCATGGAGCCAGAGACGTTTCCTGTTATTCTGCCCTTGATTCAATGTGTCTGCCCTCCATAGGCAGGAGAGCCAAATGAATGCACCAGCACTGGCTTCAGATGTTGGCTTGTGAGCTAGATTGATTTGGGTAATGGCTTCCACCATTCCCACACCAACCTCTGCAATTCGGCTCACAACCTCCAACCCTCTGTAATTTCCTCGCATAACTCGTTTGTCAATTCCTCTTCTACTCCTACTGACATTCTCCCTGTTTCGATATCCACCATGGTCCGTCATCATATACGCAGTCGACGTGGAGGCACGCGAGGGGGGAGTTCTCGTTCCCCTACTCTGCCTAGCCCGGAGGATGCTTCCCCTGCCTCCTCTGCTGAAAATCCCCACTAGCACAATTTCACAGGTCGTTACCCAGATATAAGAAGTGGTAGAGGCAGAGCGAGCCTCCATAGCTCATGTCGTGAAGCTGCAGCTATTCACACTGCAACCTTTCCCCTGCCTCCGCATATTTCTCCTCACACCATGCAGTTTTAGTTCCGCAGCTCTTTGAACTGCTCGGTTATAGTAGCTACTCTCTCAAATACCATCACCGAAGAGACCAAGCAGTGTGTTCCCCTGGATAATTCTACGGAGGAGGCGAACAGAGTTGGCCCGTGTAGAAGGAATAGGGGCAACAACGACGAGTAAGACGCTGATGAAGGTCGACACAGAAGGCATGGCAAAGCCATCGCTAATAGTCAGCATGTTGAGATAGGTGTTCACAGTTACACGTAGGCCTCAGATAGCCATCTGGATGACATGTCAGGCCTGTGTGTTGAGGCTTGCAGCATGGAGGAAGGCCATCAGACACTGGGACGTGGCGAATTAGGCAACCCGGATGACTGGGCATGTCCAATTGTGGAGGACCCCGCTCCGGAAGACTAAGCGTCGTGTATCGTGCCTGCCAAGTGGATTTTCTGTCTTGTTCTAGGTTTAGTTTATGTCCAGTCTTATGTGTCCTTAGGATAAACTGTTGGTCTGTTGATCTAGTTAGGGCAAACTGTTGGTCTTGGTAATGATCTCTTTAAGTTTGCCACTCCTGTGTGGGTTATTTTTTGGATATATTTTGGACATATTTTTGGACTAGCTTCCCCTCTGTTGGGGCAATCACAGACAACTATCATGGATGTGTGGCGATTGAGGCCGGGTCCCTTTGTGGCCAAGACTCACTGTAACTACCCCTTTTTATATCATATTAATAGATTAATCTTACTTGGAAAAAAAATTAAGGGGAGTGTTGGAGAATCTAATCCTAACCACATGTTAGGTGTCAAAACAATTCCTGCAAATGTGCTAGATTAGTTTCATTGAGTCTAGTTTAAGTCAAGCTTAATTCCAGTCCTTTCTTACTGATGTTTCGAATGTAATCTTATTTAAGTGATTTGTAATACTGAGAAAACAAACCCTCTCTACATTTTATTCTCTTCAACTTTTGTCATGTTGATGTCATTGTGGATTTCGAAACACATAATCATCATCTACTTGTTACCAGGAATAAGACGAAAAATGCCAATATGAAAATTCCCAACATTAATACTAACTTCGAAGCGAGCGTTGATATCTACCCAAAATAAGCACAAAAATAAAAAATAAAACAGAAATAAGCACGAATGAGATGAGATGGTGAAGACAACGAGACAGAGGCGAAAGTATAAATACATATAATATTATTCATGAGCAGAAGACGACGAAGCACATATGTAAAGTTAAACATGGTTTACAGGAAACTAAATCTTGAAAAAGGCAAAATTTTAAATCTTGATTCCTTGTGGATAGAGAAGATGATATCATTTGACCTCTATATTTAATAATAAAAAATCTTGCCGCTACACGACGAAATTTTAAATCTTAAAGATCGCTTTGAAGGCATGTTTTAATTAAAACAAATAAAAAAAAAGCGCGACTGAAATGATATGGTGAAGGTATAAATCGAGATAGGTCTAGACTTGCAGGAATTAAATATAATTTTCGTGCACGAGTCCAAATCTATTGCTTTTTACATAGAATAACAGATGACATAAGGTTAAAAAAATAATTTTAAATCTTGAATTTTTTTGTGCTTTGGGGCCTGAGATGAAAGGAATTAAATATTGTATTAGTGCACCGTTCCGAATCTATAGCGCATTAATCACAATACACACATCATTGTATTTAGTGTATCTTTTAAGTTTTTTTTGTGGGTTTTTCTAGTGTAATTTTTTTAAAAATTTGCATGAATTTATTGAAATTACAAGTTTGATAGGTAAAGAATGAACAATACAAGTGCTTTAAGGGTTTTTCAGGGTGTTGAATCTATTAATATAGTCAAAAATTAATACAAGTTCCTTAAGGGTTTTTGAGGGTGGTGAATCCATATATATAATAAAAAACCAGTATAAATAACACAAATCAAGACTTTACTTTCAATTTTTCAACTGGATTCCCATACCATAAATTAAAAAAAAAAGCACTAAAGACAACTTTATTTTAAAATCTTGAATCTTTTTTACTAGTTACTTACAATTAATTATAATTTAATAATAATACTATAATATCAAATCAAACTAAAAATTCAACTTAGATCATTAAAAAGTTTTATATTTATTTTTATAAAAATAAGTAATTGAAAAAAAAAATAAATAGATATATTTTTAAAATTAAATTTAAAAATTAATAATGCAATTTTTATATAATATAAAATAATATATCATATAAAATAAATATACTAATTTACATAATATGTAATTTATTGATATTTAATTAACCTATAAAATTAAAATAAAAATATATTAATTAAAATAAATAAAAAGTATTATTAGTCATAAATAAAATATTCATGATCTTTATTAAATAACATAGTTTTACATAACTATAAATAATGTAAAAAAAAACTTAATTTTGATTTACATGGTCTCATAATTGGAAACTTGAATCTCATGGGCAAGCTACCCCAGTGGTAGTTGGATCTGACTCTCCAAAACATACGGCCCTCATGCATACGAAATTGAGATCCATGCCCTGCGTGGTGGCCTCCTCGAAGATAGGGTGGATGTTCTGCTGCAGCAGGTTGACTATCCACAACTAAATTTTAGAGAAGTAATCAATTTAAAAGGAAAAGCAATGAATTAGAGATAATTAAGAAAAGGAAAAGGAGAAAGATAAAAAAAGAAAAAGATAAAAAAAATCATAATTATAAATTAATAAACAAAAATAATATATAGAAACAATTATAGAAAAAATAATAAAATTTATTAAAATAAAAAAACAAATAAATAATAATTAAATATAAATTTCTAACCAACACACAAACGAAAAAGGCGAAAACTCAAAATTAAATTTATTAATGTTTAATTAAATAGTTTAAATATATATAAAACTAACCATTAAAGTTAATTTAAAATAACAATATTTACGATAGTTATAACAAAATTCTTATTAAAAAAATAGAAAATATAAACTTAGATTATTTAAAAAAATATATATTTTATTATAAAAAAACCAACCAACTATTAACCAAATCAAAAGGAATAAGGTTAATAGAGCAAGAGGAGGAGGAAAATAAAAATGATAAAATGAATAAGAAAATAAGAAAAGAAGGGAAGGAGAAAATTAAAAAGGAAAATCTAGGAATAATGTGAGGGGATCCAACAATGGTTTATTTTCAATCTTAATAGTATCCTTAATATCTAAACTTATCGTGATAGAAGTAATAAATTTTGGAAATTATTTGGGAATCTTTCATACTAATGTGATGCTTTGTTTTTTCAGTGTGTTCCCCGAAAGTTGAGGAGTGAGTCCTCTAGTATTTTATGTGAGCCGCATGTTCTTAAATGTTTTGATTGATGGAATGGAGAGTTTCTCCAATATAGGGAATCTCATAGGAACATTGGATCAAATAAGCATCTTTCATATCTTTAGTATTAACTAGGTCTTTGATTGATCTTAGGGAGCTACGAATGGGTGGCAACAATAGCATTTCTCAATAATGTATTTCTTAGAGCCCTAGAAATCTTGTCAAAGTATCTTTTATAAAAAAAAGTTGAATACAAGAAGCAAATTCTCTCGTGTTTTTCTTAATATTTAATACCTTAGAATCTACTCTAACAATTCTTCTCAAAAACATTATGAAAATGGGTTTTCACCCTCAAAGTGACACTCATCAAAACCTCACAAGTCACAAGTAAATACAAGGTTTAAAACATCCCACATCCAACTTCTAAGCTAATACTAATTGGAATCAACATAAAAGTATTATTAAATATGTGTTAAACAAAAAATATCAATTTTCTTAGAAAAGAGAATGTCAAGTAAAAAAAAATAATAAATCTAGCTATCTGATTTATTATCCCTACCATAAAGGTTAACATAAAAATATCGTCAACAAAATATATATTATATTTTATAAATTTAATTATTTTTAAAACAAAATTTCAATTTATTTTTAAATATTTATACATTATATTATAATTGTAAATTTATGTTTATTACCTCGAGTAGGATATGCTTTATGTTGTGGTTGGATTAAATGTTCTAATACACAGTGGAATCATAATAATAATTTATGAGGCTATATAAATTAAATAGTGAATTTTGTTGGTTGGTAATTAAATTAAATATTTATTTTATGTTTAAATTGTAAATTTAATTTATTAATTTTTTTTTTGCTTTTAGATATCCAAATTGAGGAGATGTTTTGGTGTTGTCTTAGATAAGATGTTATAATAAAGTATCATATCAAAAAATAGTAAAAATTAATGTGTAGTAAAATTAAATAGATAATGTTAAAAAACATCTAGGGATATATTTTTTATTAACAATATTTATTAAAAAAATGGGTTGGAGTATTATTTTGTTTTAAATATTTTGGTTACTAAATAAGAATATATAAATTAAAAGTGTATGCATCTAAAAAATGTAACAAGAAAAATATAGCAAAGTAACAATAAGTAATAAGAGTTTAATATGATAAATTTCAAAAATATATGCATTTAAAAAAAAAGTGTAACAAGAAAAATATAGGAAAGTAACAATAAGTAATAAGAGCTTAATGTGACAAATTTCAACCGTCTTTCTATCATTAAAAATATTGTATAGATATTTTATGAAGGTTAAACTATTACTATCCACCTATAATAATTGATAGTTAATTTAAAATTTTGAAAACCCTATTCTTAAATATACATCCTTGTTTTCATAATAAAACTTAATATTGATTCAATTGAAAATAAATAAATATAAGTAGAAAAAATGATGATGATGATGATTGTAACACCTCTCCCTTGTATGTAATTCTTTTCTAACCTAATTTGATAAAAACTAAGTCTCATGTAACAAGAAAAGAAAATACTTCATTTTTAAATAAATAAAATAAATTAATCACTTAGAAAAGTGAGACACCAAGACATGAGATTCTTGCCAAATCCTATTGGTGAATGGGAAGGGATAATTCTTTCATCATAAAGATTCTAGATTCAAATCAAGATAATCTTTATGGATTGGAGAGAAATATCCATTGATTGACTTAGAAAAACATAAAATCTTTGTAGGATAGAAAGGAAAGTTTTTATGAGGAAAATCCCCGTTGGAGAGAAAGGTGAGATTTTCTGGGGAAAAGCCTAGGCAAATGGATAAGAAAGATCGATAAAAGCGGGACTATACTAATGGAAACCATATCATGAAAGAGGGTATTAAATACCAATTGAAGAGATCAACAGAGGTATTTGATCCATGGCAAGAGCTCTTGGCTCATGGGTTAACTCGAAGAGTCAGTTCTAGGTTTGGTGGTGGTGCTCAGGTTTCCAAGTGGTGCTCTCTCTTCTAATCGAGTCGGCTTCACTTGCATGGGATATACTTTATGTTTACTCCTTAATTTTATGTTGTGGAATCATTTAGCTCAAAGGTATAAATGTTTGTCTTATCTTCATTTAATAGAATGATTGAATTCGTATGCACGTAACTCCTATTGCATCCAAGTCTAGACTTAGTAATGGAAGCATGGTAGATAGTTATTAATACTTGGGTCAAGGAGCTATCTAACACATTTTACTAATGGTAGAATCTGCATGTGACCACTATACATAAGTAGAATTTCCTGTACTAACTTTGATTATGAGATGATCATATACAAATGTGTGGGATATCTATTGAATCTAAATTTGACCATCATTAAATTTAGTTAAGGAACATAGTCCACCTCTATCCTTACGTGAGATCTATGTTTTAAGTTGCTGAATATTTATGCATGAGAAATTAATGCATGCGAAATAGTTATGGTGAAATGCTTCAATTTGTATAGTCTATGGTTCAGGTTATCTATGTCATACATTATGCATCACAAGAATTGCATTCAATGAGGCTATATAGTTATTTATGCGTATTTCATAAGAGTTATGTCAGTAACACTTTTGACTATGCATGTAGGGCTATGGTCCTGATTCATGGCCATGTTAGCTATCGTAGGCTCAAGATAATGTTCCACTAATTCTTATGGGGATTCATCAGAGAATTTTATTGGTTGCATACCATGATTAATTATTTTCTCCAAATTGTAATTTATGCTTAAGGGCTTATCTAACAGATAAGTCTTATAATTGAATCTAAAAGTCCACACCGTGGATCTAGTAAAGCATAGAAGGAGTTGTAGTATTGTGCCCAGGAGTATGGTGTATTACTATTGATGTTGTCCAATTGTTAAGAATATGTGTATAGTTACATGACTAGTATTGGTTCATGTAATGATGGAATAATTATAATGGTCACTATTGTTGAACCTTAACTTTAACCAAAGAAAATTGAAGGAATGGGAGGCTAGTAGGTAATTGTCAAATTAGGCATAGGGGGTATGTGACGATGATGATGATGATGATGAATGTCCTCTAATACCAATGTGGCCTATCAGACCTCAAGAAAAAAAAATAATCTAATTGATGTTCTTCAAAATCTTATTTCTATGATAAAAAACCAAGGGAAAGAAAAGCTCGAAAATTGTCATAGTTGGGCTCACTCAATAATTCAAGAAGATTTGATGTGTGGAAGATGTTATGTAATTGAAAGTGAATGTGAGTAACAGCCACGAAGTCTAAAAGGAAGTGTTTTTCATCTTTCACCCTCTTAGTATCACAAATTTGACATATTCTATCATCCCAGAGAGTCTTGGGAGTATACCATCGACGAGATTCACTTCAAAGTTCATGAGCATTAGTTCTTATGCTAAAAATATTTATTGTTTTCTTAGTGGTGATCAAAACAAAGAGATAATTTGGGTTATCGAGGGTGTGGTTAATTACCTCTTTATAATATCTTAGCTTTGTTCTACCCTCCAGCTCCTTATCATCCCAGACCTTGTCATTAAAATTGGAGGTAATAGTATATTGAACAATATCCGTGCTTCCCATAATGATCTCCTCCTTAATCCCTGAATGATTAAGCCAATACAGGCATCCTTATGCCACTCATGCTAGAGGTGAAGGTGAGGGTTTTGACTAAATTTAGGAGAAATATTTGGCAACCTTTTGGATTCCATGTTGTAGATCTTCTTCTTATACATCAAATATCTAAACATAGTCGTAGTTTCAGTGGGTAATGGTCCAACTTCGAACAAGAGGATAGGATAGGGATTATTTCCCTTAATCTTGAGGTTATAGGCTATGAATTCCTTTTGAATCATCTCAATCTTTCTCCATCACTCTCTAGATATATTGCAACCACAAAATTCACATACATATATGATGACAGGGGTGACAAGTATCTCAAAGGTGAACATTTTTTTACTCCAAAAGGACAGATAGACAAAATTACAATTGTTCTCAAGCTCATAATAAGATTTCTATCCTCCAGTAATCCTTTTCTCAGTGCTATAAATGTAGTTGAGCTGATGAGGAAAGCGAATACCCAAATATTTATAAGAGGAAACCTTCTTTGAGCAATGGTTATCATAGACAAATATACCATTGGTGATATTTTTGGACTTAATTATCATGACATTAGTTTTTTCGGTATTAACTGTCATACCCATCTTGGAGAAGTAGGCATGGAGGGTCTTAAGTTGTTTATCTACATCATCATGGCTTTTTGCAAGAAAAATGATATCGTCAACATAAAGGAGAAGACTAATAATCATACCAGCAAGATCGATGCCCTTGCAAACTGTAGTTTCTAAACACTCCTCTAGCTTATCGATGTAAATGCCAAAAAGGGTAGGGGATAGGGGACACCCTTGCTTAACCTTGATATTGCATTTAACATATTTAGACCACCCTTCATTGATCTTAATCCTGGAAATGAAAATCTCGTAGAGGTGGATTGAAATAATCCTTAGTTAATGAAGAACCATAATCTCTTCAAGTCTCTCCTAGAGCTTATCTCGACGAACAGTGTTGAAATATTTTCTAAAGTCCACAAAACAACAAAATATATCAAATTTAATATTGCGATATTCGTCTACAATGATCCTGAGAGTGACAAGACGGTCGATAGTTGAGTGATGTCTTGTAAAACCAACTTGCTCTTTAGCTCTTTTACCATGGATTTCGAGCCAAAGACTAAGCTTATTTTCCAAAATGAGACAATATAGCTTGGCCAGGATGTGGCTAATATAATGGTCTTGTAGTTAGAGGGAATTAATTTGTCCCAATTTTTAAAGATAGGTATGATAAGGCTTTGCGTACAAATCTTAGGGAAGTTATGCTTTAAATCCAAATTCAAAAACTCATGGAGATTAGGAACGAGGATATATATTCCCATTTTATATATCTAAGCTTGGTAGCCTTCAATATCTTTAGCTTTCCCATTAGTAAGCTTATTTAGCCAGACTCAATGTCTTCAAGAGAAAATATATCTTCCTTAATATGAGTGTTTAATATGGTTCCCATGGTGCCTGGAGAGTCATACAACTTCTTAAGATAGTTGTCCTAATTTTCTAAGGGGATAGAATGATTTTCTTTAGTTTTACAAACAAGCACATTCTGTCAAAACTTTATGGGCACAACTTTACAAAGGTAGAGAATATGCTCTTATCTCTTATAAATGTATGAAATCTTCTTCCTTTTGATGAGATATTTGTATATAGTTATATTCTGGAGCTTAATGATTTCATTGAGAGTGTCTCTCATCACTTTCCTGGAAATTTTACAGTCCTTGTCATATCAAGGATGGGAACTTCTATTATTCTTCTAATATGAAGTCTCATTACGGATCTTGCTAATATTCGAAAGGGTAGTTCTAATGTTCGCTTAGAAGGTCCTAAACGAGGCTTAGAGTTAGTTGCGCCAAACAAAAACCTACACTACTGGCCCTTTCAGCATCAATCCACATAGCGTGGACTGAAGTCTCACCTGAAGGAGTATGGCGGGATGTTCGAACCAAATTTCTGCACCTAGAGATTAGTGTTGCATATTTTATGCCCTAGATATGCCTCCGTGCACATCTATAAGCCCTTAAGGCTTGGTACTGCAATTCCCTTTGAATGGCCTTTAGACCTTCACGAAGGTCTATGACTAGATTTTGCGAACCTTAAATAGACAAATTATCTAATTACTCACACCTTAGATTACTCTTACATTAGTATGTACCCAAATCTACCCAAGTGTTCAATAAACCTAACAAAAGTGCTATGATATTTGTATAATCACTTAACATTAATTATGTTCATTTAATAAGATGGATCTAGTAAATTCATGCATGAATACATCATTGTTTCATAAAGACATTATTGATTACAGCATATATTGCAATCATAAATAGAAAAAGTGTGGAGATAAAACACAAGAATTTATGCAAAAACCTTCTTTATTGATCTTCAGTATAAGTTTACAAACTGAAAACTTCCATACGCACTCAGCTGTAGGAGTCTACGCACTTAGCTACAGACTCTACTCTAGGCCTCTACGCACTCAGCTGTAGAGCCTTTCCCCCTCTAAGGCTCATTTCTCTATGTTAATTCTCTAAGACTCCCTTCGTCATACCCCTAGACCAAGACTTCTATTTGCCTTAGACTCTCTAAGACACACCTATTAATACAATCGCATGGTCCACAGACCATGGGTAGATCTTAAAACCCGATTCAAGTTTACGTAAATGTGGGTAAAACCCTTTTTGACTCTTGAATAGATACGCACTCCATGTCCACAATTCATGAAGACTTTACATCTTTTTAAATAAAAACTTGGGGTTTTGCCCCAAAACTGAGCCAGTGGACCCCATCCCAGCAGGCCCCCAACAAGAAGGTCGTGACTCGCCCTTGAGTCACTTGGTTGGCGGGGTGATCTTGTTGTGAATATCCCCCAGCTCCACCTACACAACTGCTACCTCAGCCATGCTCTGTGTGGCTTCCTGCTTCACCTATTCGGTGAGCTACTCTATAGTTTGTCCTTCACTAACTAGCTTGATCTTCTACTATATGAGCTAGGAGTTAGTCAAATTTTTCTAATTGTTGGTTGAGCCTTGGTAGGCTTCTTCCAACCAAGGACCCAACCTGGCTTCAAGCATTGTCTCTTTCTTCTATGTTTCTTCCACTTGTGTAAGGATATTCTTCCCTTTCATCATTTGGTGAGGTGTTGCGTTGTAGTGATTGAGCCCATTATAAAGGGAGTGCTAACGGTGATCTTATCATTGGCCGATTGCGAGTTCAAGTACCCTTCTAGTAGTGAGAATGCCCCGAGGTACACTGCCCTCACCAGCTCGGTAGCCTGACTTTTCCCCGATGGCAGGCTCGTCTCTGTAGCGCTCACCTAACCTGAGCCCACTTGTATTCTGCTAGTCGAGATCTACAGTTTGCGCAAACCCTTCTAAATATTACCTAATGACTGCATGTATTGTTTCTCGAATTGTTGCAACAGTTCTACTGTAGTGTCATGCACATTACCCCCGATCTCATTGAGATCATCCTTTGTCAATGAAATGGGATCCACCAGTGGTTTAGTCTGATTTTTCTTCTTCAAGAACCCCTCCTATTTATGTTCTTTTCACTTCCTTATCCTAAATGGGGTGTTCTACCCCTCATTGCCTCCACCACCTGGTGCAGATTGCTCTTCCTTCTTAGTTTCAGGTGAGGGATATTTGTCGATCTTCTTGGAGTCACGTTGTTCCTGTTCAACCTGTTCCTTTGTCGTGCACTCCCTTTCCTATCAATCCTTCTTTTCGACTTCTTTCTTTCATTGTGTGGCCAAATTTTGTGCCACTGAATTTGCAGCAACCTTTTCCTTCTCCTCGACTGAGATCCCCATGCCTTTGTTGGTACCTGTGTCCAATTCAGATGGAGAGTGCAAGTTTGTCAGACAATGCTTGATTACTTCATGTATGGCATCATCACTGGTGGAATACAGTAGATCAAACTACTTCTACTATATAGTCTTCTGTGCTCGAATGTAAACACGGTGTAAGTCAGCCTTGAACTCAGCATATTCAGACAATTGTCCATACACGGTAGGGGACAAGCGTCGGTGTTGGTTGATGGCAATGCAGATTCTCGCCTCCATCAATACCTAGGAAATCTCTATTTCCATCACCCATGTGGGGTCCTTCGTCGCCCAAAGGGAGGAAAATTATGCAGCCTTCGGAAATCCTACCTTCAATGGAGGAAAATGGATGTCCTTCAGCAACTCCTAAGCAACTAGAATAATGGAGAGTAGCAACCACGCATAATGGGAGGTGTTTCTCTCATCTTTAGCCTCGTGACATTTCGCAAGGAGATCACTACATAAATAACGTGACCAGTTAAACTACATGCCCTCTGTGCTAATATTGGGGTGGAAATTTTTACCACGGGATCGTTGATGGAGGTGATGGAGTAATCGCACAGTTTCTTGATAAGCTCAAATTTCTTTTTCACCTTATCTACCAAGTCTCTCTCACCTGTCTTTCCACCAAAATCGTTAGCCAGATTCAACCCCTCATTTGGTAGAAACGTGATCCTGTGGATGAGTATGTTTGTGATGGGGATAGGCGCGCCAAGCCCTAAACATCCACCATGCACGAGACTAAGTAGATGTCATATACAAGTGGTATTAATGTTAGAGTGGTGGTAGTGGGGCACCCATAGCAGGTTCAACAAACATAATTGCTCTACTCTGTGGATCCATTCAAATGAATCCAACTCCACGACATCGAACTCTTTGTAATATAATCATCTCATATAATTCTCTATCGCGAGGTGGGATAACCTCTCATGGTCAGCTAGGTCCCAATATTCAATCTTTAAAAGTAGAATCCATGCCAAGCACGGACCTTCGAAGTTGAGCTTCTCTCACAATAGAGGTGTGTAAGTGAGGAACTTCTCTGATTTGGGGTCCTTGGTGACCTTCTCCTTCCCTTTTCACGGAGGGATATATTCCAGCAAGATGGTGATGGACTCCGTGACCTCAACATCCATATCTTTAGCACTACCTTCAGCCTCCAAATATACAACCTTCTTAGGTTGCTTGTCCTTATTTTGTGTCTAGGTAGAAGAATGCTTCCTAGGTGACTCATGCACTGGCACTGGCATTTTCTGCTTTTCTTTCTTCAGCTTTTGGATCTCTTGCACAAGTGTAGGCTTTAGCCTAAGAGCCCTTAGCACCGTAGCCAAAGGAGATGGAGCCTCCATGCTCACAACCTCTGGAGCAACTCCTTCATATGTGATAGTTCCTTTAGTGCTTGTAATCTCAACAGAGCTTGGTCATAAAATGATGTCGAAAATGAATTTCCTAGATGACTCAGGCAAATTATCGAACATGAGGCTTGTGACCAAATATTCAAAGAACTAAGGATTCATAACTAATGGAAATCATGGCTCAAAAACTCTAAGGGTGCAAAGTGTTCTTTGTTGGACTGGCATGCATAATCTATAAGAGGATTTGAGTTCAAATCTGACCGTACCCGCCAAAATCGACCCATTAATGTTGATTTGGTTGCAGATCTCCAAAGATTTCAGCCTTAAATTTTGCCCACCCACACCTCTTAACTGTCTCCAAGCTGTGAAATCATGAATAATGACTTTCTGGCTATGTTGCACAGTATCTCCCTCCATAGCGCAGCTCTATTCGCACAGCTTATGGTACTGCAACATCACCCTTTTTCGTGCAGCCCCTCCGTCGCATAGTCCCAAAAATCGAGAGTGTAGTTTATAGTCCCGCACTCCCTTGCAGCTACTTGGAGCACTAAAACTATCCTACTGTCATGTAGCCATTGAGTTGGATCCCCTCTGCATGGCTTCAACTAACTTCCATTTACTTTTCCTAGGAGAGGTTCTCCACTCAGCTTCATGAGGTGAAGCGCACCTTCATGTGTAATTTCTTTGATGACATATGGCCCAAGCTAGTGCATCTAAAACTTTCTCGAAAATTTAGTGAACTTACTATTGTATAATAAGGCCAAGTCCTTTACCTTAAACGCACACATCTTGATGTCAATCATGCCATGCTTTTTCACGTTCCTTCTATACTTGTCGATGGAATCTAGCCAAAAACCTATCTTCTTCGACCTCCACCAGCTGTGTGATACATTCTTCTAAAGCTCTGCAATTCACCATCCCTATGAAAGCTCATATTCATAGACTAGGCATGATATATTCCATACGCATGATAGCTTCTACGTCGTAGACCAATTAGAAAGGTGTCTAACCTATTAGCTTTTTGCAAGTAGTCTTGTACACCCATAATACTACCGATACGCGCACGTCCCAATCATTTCATTGTGTGCTGAAAATCTTTATTAGTGCATTCTCCAATATATTATTGAAGGCCTCAACTGTTTCATTAGCCTGAGGATGATATGGTATACTTTTTTGATGTTAAACCTGGAACTCTTTGGTCAGTGTGTTGATTGTTTCATTGAGGAAGTGCGTACCACGATCGCTCATCAATATTTTTGGGCAACTGAATCTGGTTAACACTTACTCAAAAAATAAATTTGTGGCTATGACCCCTATACAATCCTTCATAAGATGTGCCTCCATCCATTTGTTTAGATACTCTGTCATGGTGATGATAAAGTGCGCACCTGTTTTCTTGCCTGGGGGGATGAATCGGTCCTACAAAGTCAATTTCATTTTTCTAAAATGGTTGCAATGACACCTAAGGGTTCAGTGATACCTCATCCCTTATCGATGGTCTATTCATTCTCTAACATGCATTAGACGCCCTACAATATGCTTTGGTATCCTTATGTAATATAGGACACCACAAATCCATGCGCAAAATATTATGCGTCGTTGCTTTCCTTGCATAATGTTCTTGCACATCTCCTCCATGAGCTTTAGTGAGGATGCTATTTCATTCAAGATTAGGCACATACCATCAGAGTATCTCATACGATCCCATATTATATAAATGTCCTGCAATTACTGAGAAATCTACTGCACACACTACTAACTCTTTCTTCTACTGACTAGTGTATCCTTCTAGAGCCATTCCTGTGGTCAAAAAGTGGATAATATCTACAAAGGGGTTATCCGATATGTGCACCATGAAGAGTTGCACATCAAGTAGCCCTTGCTCCAAATTAGTAGGCTCCTCCACTATCTCGATGCGTGACAAATGGTCAGGTTCTACATTCAACCTTCCTCACTTCAGAATTACCTCAAAAACATATTCTTGAAAGAGCAACAACCATCTGCATTTTCCCCCGCACCTTAACATAGGCTTATTGACTAGATACTTCAATGATGAATGGCCTATGTACATCTTAAAATGTCTTCCCAATAGCTAGCGTTTGAACTTTTGGAGTGTGTACACCATAACCAATACTCTGCACTCTATTGTGGCATAATTCTTCTCAATCTTTGATAATTTTATACTCATAAATGCTACAAGATGAGCCATCTCTCCTTCACTAGCATGTTTTAGCACTACTCCTAATGCAATACACGAGGCATCAATGTGCACATGGAATTCCTTCTTCCAATCTGGGAAGAACAAGATTAGCACGGTGACCATCTTCATCCCAACAGAATGTAGCATCCTTCTTTAATAACTTCTTCATGGGCATGGTAATCTGAGCATAAGCCCTAATGAACTTTCAATAATATCCAATATGGTGTAGTGTTGCGTGCAACTATTTGACACTAGTTGGGTCCTCCAATTTACTATTACCGTGATCTTGGTAGGATCCACTGTTATTTCTTTCTTGTACACCACATGACCTAGTAAAATCCCAAAGGGGACAAAAAATAAGCACTCGTTCAAATTTAACATGATCTGATACCTTTGGCATGTATCCAACATTAAGTGTACATTGTGTACATGGTACTTTACTAACCCAAAAACTATCGAGTCATCAAAATGTACCTCCAAGAATTTGTCAATACACTCCTTGAACATTGCGATGACTATGCTAGAGAATATCGTCGGTGCATTCCTGAGTCCAAACGACATCCCCGTATACTGGAAAAAACCCCATTCTGTTGCAAAGGTTGTCTTGGTCCTACCCTCTAGTGCGATCGTAATATGATGGTATCTACAGAAACCATCAGTGAATGAGTTAGACTCCTGTCCTCCAACATTATCTAGTACCTCATCAGTAAACAGTGTCAGAAGAGGATCATGGACAAATTCATCATTAAGCTTCCTAAGATCTATGCAAATCCGTATTTCTCCTTTTTGTTTCTTTTTGTGGACTACCATTAGGCTCACCAAATCAAATTCCTCCACTGGTTCGATAATTCCTGCGTCAAGCATTTTTTCCAACTCCAGGTAGACCCTTTCCTTGTATTTGGGGTTAAGGCGATATGGCCTCTACTTAATGGGCTTCACATCTAGCTTCAAGTTAATGTTCATCATGCCCAAGTCTCCTATGATACCCTTCAGCTTTGAAAATTTTGTCAGAAGCAAATCCTGATATTCATGGAGTAACTAAGCAACTTTATCTACTATGGCATCATCCCAATAATCCTCTATGTTTGGAAATTTTGGCTCTTCTTGAGTACCAATGTTCACTTGCCTAGTCTTCAATTGCGCAGTGATGTCCGGGTTCTCTATCTGTGGACCTTCAAACCTCACATTGGCCTTCTACCTCTGGGATATTGATACACCTTGGATCTTCATCCTCCCCCTCGGCAGTCACATTATAGAATTCAAGTGCATGGCATAGTTGGTTGCTCCAATCTGGTTGAACTAATTCCAAAGGATCCTGTGGAATTTTGAATATTGGTGGATTAACCTACTATAGGGCTTCATCAATGCTTTCAAATCCGACCTCAAAAATGAGGGCGATACAAAATCCTTCCCTTAAGATATCCCACTTTACGTTGCCATGGCAGAGCTCCGTTTCTAGGTACCAATTCATAGGGATTATATCTAGAGTGTGACAGAATAAATGCACCCATTCTGGCTATGGCTTCAATCCTTAGAATTTAGTACATTTTTCCAAATGATCGCATGGATCATTCCTCCCATCATGTTTCTAAGTTAGCTAGAATTTTGTGCGACCAAATCATAACCTCATCATTCTCCTATAATCACGCCATCAATCAAAGTTGTCTTTGTGTGTACCCCACCATTATGCGAGTGTAGTGCCTAGCACCAAATCCAGTGCTTGAAAGCGATGATCCTCAATTACTTCTCTTTCAAAGGAATCAATAAACTTATCTATATAGGTTAAACCATCATAATAAGGTAAATTTCTTACCTTCGATGACACACAATGCAATGATTTAGTCATCATGTTGTAGCGCAACATAGATACTTCATGCAACCTATTCTATCAATGCTCCAATTCTCCATCTGATTCTGAGGTACAGGAGCTTTCGCGGTCCCATGAAATCTATCCATGAGCTGTCAGATTAATCAAGTCTTAGTCTCGCTCTATAATTTTATAGATATGATCCAAATCATCATCACTATCATCATAGTAGCGGATCGGTTCTATATAGTGCAGTCCTTCTACAGGGTCCAATGGTACTACAACACAGAGTGATTTTCTTTCAAATGACATTGTTCGCTTGTTAAAATTGATTACCCCATTCCTATCAATAGCCCAATCAGTTTCAAGTAGCACAGGGTATGGATTGTTTTCATCAACAATTTGTATTACTTCAAAAATGGCCAGCAAACTCGCACCTTCTATATCTATGGTAACTCCATGCATATGTCGCATAGGTATAATATTTTGTTGGTTTACCATCCTCAACTAAATCGAAGACCATTACAACATAGGTCTCCATATTCTCTCCCATGTTTGTTTAGGAAAAACGTTCACATCCAATCCCAAATCCAAAATAACCTAGTCCATCTCATAGTCTCCTATTTGCATTGTGAGCCTCATCTCTCTCCCTATACTTATCTTATGTTTTCCAATCTTTTTGACTACGCGGTGTCCTTCAGGAGCATTTTTCTCACTAGCACACTTATTTATCAACTCTTGTAGCCCTTTCATAGCCTTTCTATTAGGTAGTAGTTTCATACAAGTCTCCAAGAATGTGATGAGTACAAATGGATCAACCTTTGGGGGCGCGCTTCTTTTTGGTAGTTTGTCCTAACTACATGAGGTGGATGCCTCAGTGAATCTTTTCTTTGCCTCCATAAATGTCTCCTTTGCGCACTCTATATCAAAGCCAACTTCCTTTTCTGGGGCCTTGTGGACCCACCCACATTCTTCAGGTTGTTTTCCTTTATCATCACTAGTCGTTATTCCACTTCTCATCATGATATTTAGATTTAGATCTTTCTCGCAAGGCACAACCCTCATCATCTACAATTTATGGGTAGGCTTTTGTGGTTGTACCTTCTTCTCTTGCACCTTAGCTAGCAACACATGGAATTCTTCTATTATGGGGTCATACTAAATGCAGTGTTGACACGATGGTCATGTTTGACTCATAAACTCCCATGGGTAGTGCCCGGGTGTTCCACAATTATATAAAATGACCTATCCATGATCCCAATCAAGTCCTCCTCCTCGTCAAGATCATCCGCACCCCTGATATCCTTCGTGCACTCGTCCAACACCCTGATATAGAGGCCGAGTTTCTTCTTTCATTCGATATGTAGGAGTTATTTTCATCATCGTGTTCCACTGATTTGTAGAAACCACAGAACAGTTGTTGTGGTGTCTGCTCAAACTTTTGTAGGAAATGACAATTAGTTTTTCGGCCACCTGACAAATAACGCACCATATTTTGGTTCTCATTCTTAGGCCTACTAGATCTTCTTGCCTCAAGGGCATTTTTCCCCCTCATGATATAATTTCTGAACACAGGGAAGTGATCTTTATCGTGCTCCTGGATCTTACACTTGGGACACCACACTTATTTGAGCATATCTAGCCTAGCCTCCTAATTCCAAGAAGATATTTTGTAATTGTGAGTGAATTTGTTAGACCCCCAAAGATGCTTCCTCAATAGGCGTTTCATGCAATCTCATCGTGATTTCCGTAGCTTCTGACTGAGTCCCTATCTTTTGTTGCAATAAAGTAATCCTTAGGTGGGGAAGGAGCGAGGCTATAAACCACTCGCGGTGCTAACTATCTATGAGATGCATATGAGCTTCATGGATCACACACTTCAATGTTTGATCTAACTCCTAAGGCATTTCAGAGGACCTCATGGTGGTTTCCTTAAATCCAATTATTGATTTTGAGTTAGACTTAGGCTTACCGAATTCATTTTTCAATGCGGCCTGCGTGTCTACTAATGATGCCAATAGATTATTGGTGTAGTGCTTAATGTACCATGCAAGCACATGATCCTGTAGAATGGTAACAAACTACACCTTCCTTATATTATCATCCATAATTTTTTGTGTTTTCCACACAACCTTTGCAACAAACCAAAATGGATCTGCATCATCACTTCCTAATCCCTTGAAAACTTGCAACTTATTTGTATTTGACATGTTGAATAGTGGTGGTGATGGTAGCGACGTGGGCGAAGGTGTATGTTGTGGAGGTGAAGGTGGAGTTGTCGTGGACAGGTGATGTATTCGCAGAAAACCCAGCTTTATCAACTGGACAATGCTCCATGGTGAGGCATATACCACTCACTCATCATCAATTCAAGGAGGCCCAATCAATGGGCTATATTCAGGACCTGCTTTTTCTTGATTTCTAAAGATCTCTCCACTTCATGTACATCCAAAAATAAAGGCAGTGGCATAACCTATTTTTCGCACAAGAGTGCCTTAATCCAAGTATTCAAAGATCTCAAATACTTACCTGGAGGTCCCTTGAAAAAACATCACTTTACTTCGTTTTAGTTGATTGAGGTATCAATTGCGAATTTTATCATGAATCCTCCTATGACTTGATCCAGATAGTGGTCAACAACGTGCGTGATTTTATCTTTAGAAGTATCCAACTTATGCACTAGTTCTGCAGTCCACACTATTGGACCATTCAACCTCCACCTTCCTTGGTGATCTAGGTCCCGGTGTGAGAAAGGACCCTTCTAATACATTTTACTTTCATGGTGTTTTAAAAATTCTTTTTAAAAGAACATTAATGAATACATATGCATGCAGAAAAGAATAGGAACATAACAACCATAAACACATGAAAACATAAGCATTAATAATGAAGTTTGTCTAGGTGGGACTACGTCTCTGGGCCCTGGTGTCAAGATAGTGTAGGCACTGCATTAGGTGCTGTCAATAATGGTGATGTACACAAGTGATGTTGTCGTGATCATGCAAGGAAAAATGCCCTCACACAGGAGTGGCTCTAAGAGATGTCCCACAACTAGAAATCTTAATCAAAATACTCCTATCAATATGATACAAAAACATGCATGATGAACATCCCACCAACATGGCACGAAAGGGATGTCAAAACAAAACATGCATCATGAAAACAAGAGTATCCCAACAACATACAACAAGGGATCTGAAAACATAACATGAAGTGTTATGACAACAAGTACTTCACATAGAAGATTCAGCATCAAATCATGCAAGGAATCATGACAACATGTAATAAACAAGATCCTGCATAAACATCAATCAAGGATCTTTGCAGTATAATGCAGAAAGAAGAAGTACATGAACACATGATATACTTCATAACCAAGGGCCATCTGAAGAAGTGTATGTCACACTGTTGAATTTGCTCGGACCATCGATTTCAAGACATCGACCGTATGAAGATGGTTGCTCGCACATGAATGTGGACATCTGCACTCACACTTAGAAAACAGGCTAGAAGAAGAAATGAGAGAATAAGAAATTTGAAGATACCATCAGATTTGTCGCATCGAATAGTGCTGAATCGACTATCCAAAATCTGAATTCTAATAAGTTGAGAATTCTGGGCTCAAGGAATCTTTTAGATTCCCTTGAGATTCCTCAAAGATGGTACTCCATGGATGGACTGCAAATATGCAACTCAAATGGTGAATCTGATCTCTCCATTGCGATCCTTGCAGAAAACCATGAAAAACAAGTATAAACTTCACTATATTCTGAAATTTCAAAATTTTACCTCGGGAAAATTACATGGCTCATGGTTCCTTTCCTTGTTTTTGCTAAAATCAAGGTTCCAAGTGCATTCTAGAAATTACTGAAAAATACAGAACTCTGATGAAGAAACGAACAACACCATTGTGTTCATGACAACGAGAGGTGTAAAATCCATATAAAATTTGTCAATTTTTGAGAAAGTGAAAATTTTGCCCTCCTACAAAATTCATGGTTCTTGCATTAAAATATTAATTAACTGCCTCAAAATGCGTGCTCGTATTCTGCCTCCTCGAACTCTGTGTAGAGGTAAAAACTTTGTGTTTATAAAGAAGGACTTCAATGGATTTACCAAGGTGATTAGTTAGGAGGATTGGTAAAAATCGTTGGTTAATAGGGAGGAGGTCAGGTGGTCAAACCCCACCCTTCTCGAAATAATATATCATAGTTTCTTTTAAAACCTAAAAGGATACATTAATGGGGTTCGGGTCCACATTGGGCAGCCCGCCCCTTAAACCCAACTGTTACTATATTATCGACGCATTAAAATCGGTGATCAACCTTGGAAATTAGTGCTTAACATGGGTGTTGGCGACGTTATCGACGCAATTTATGTGGTTTTGCCAATATCTTTATCGGCGGCATTCCTAATCAGCGATCAACATTCCTAATTGGTGATCGACATTCCTAATCGGTGATCAACATGGCAGTTGGCAAAATAATCGGCGTGATATATGGTGGCTTCACCGATATTCATATCGGCGATATATAATCAACAATCGGCGTGGTGTTGGCACATTGCAATCTGTGGCATATATATTGCGTTAGGGTGATAGGGTGTTGGGCGGGTCCCCCACTAGTGACCTACCCACCTCGATATAAAATATTATATATATATATAATATATATATATAATATATATTATATATATGCGAAGGTTGTGGAGAAGGGTTCGGCAAGGGTTATGGCTGCCGATCCCGAAACCATATTTGACTTGTCTTTTCATTGTGATTATGATTTGGGCTGGTGAGAGGTTGTGGCCCTTTGGCCTTATAATAATTATTGTTTTCATATATTTATATTAATAACTATATTTTAAAACAAATTTTGGTATATGGTTATTTACTAACTATTTTCCATAAAGATGATTTTTGTCTCTTATGCAGGTTTAGGAGAACAATGAAAAAAATGCCAAGTGTCAATGCTGTATGGGTTGCCATGTGGGTTCCACCTGCTTACTAGGATGCCAGGTGACAAACTGTGGGCCCCTCTTTTCCCCTGTCATATCAAATTTTGAAGAGCTTTATCTTTCGGATATGAGCTCAGTTTGACGAGTCGTTCACACCTCCATGATCATGATGACGAGGTACTTAACATGAACCTGTTTCGAGCATAATCCAAACACTTAGATTTTTGAGCTATCTTTGTCTTGTGTGTCTCTCTAGAGCCACCTAGATCAATCCTCCCTACTGAGGAGCTTTTGGTCCTCTGAAATTATGAAAAATAATCTGCAACTTTCTTTGTACCCTGTCTGCATCACAAGTGTCCTGAAATTGTCTCACTTCCATCTCCTTCACCTTTGTTCTTCATAGCCTTAAGCGATGAACCGACATGTGCTACCTCTACAATCTGTATTACATTGTTTTGTAAACTACATGCTTTGAATGACATGACCAACTAAATACCCAAACATCCCACACTTTCCATGAGTTTATAACACATACTCGGTTGTCATGTTTACATCAAGATGGATGTAATACTCCAGCTATGACAACAAGGCCGACATATCATTATTGCTTCAAAAAGTGATGGAAAACACCTCATCACTGCAACACATGATTTACATACATAAGGCCAAACATTATAGTTTTGACAAGTGATGGAAACATAACATCACTTTCAAAGTATAAAATACGACTCAAAACATGAACATACATCATTATTGCTGACCAAGTTATGGAAAAACATCATCAATTTTACATTTTAAAATTCAACAAGTGATTTACAAAATAATGACCATGAAATGACAACATGTCTAGAAACCATTTTTCACTTATCAATGTGAATGGGTCACCTCCTTGAGGTGGTTTTGCTTGTCAAACAGCTGCTCTTCCTGGTTCACGCACCGACGCTTTGTCTTTAAGGTGATGGTCTAACAAGTGCATCTTTGTTGGCCATTTGTGTCACAATGACTGCAGTAGGCTTTCCTCCTCTACACCTGATTAACCTATTTCTTTTCATGCTATTGAGAGGGTCTTTCATGCCTCATGAGTGTTGCCATTCTTTTCCAACACTTCGAAAATGTATGGTTAGATAAACCACAAAAGCTACATGTTACTCGATGCCTTGATCTTCATTCATTATTAACAACAAGATCATAATCAAAATGAACATTCAAAGATTGAAAATGGTTATATCTTCCCTTGCTGTTTCTGATGTCAGTATGGCGATGAGAGCATGCCCCAGCTCTCTCCCTACAATAGAAACTGCCATGGGATGATGGGGATGTTTTTCCATCATTCTCTTTCCTCAAAGATGTCTTAGACGAATCTAACACCTTGGAGCACTCTCCTTTAGTGTACCTTGAGCCTGAAAAATTGATGTTCATGCACAAACTCCGAAGGTTGAGTCATGTCTTGCTTATTAACACCAAGTTCTTCTTTCTCCTCATGCCTCGTCCTTGTAAGGAGCATCATGTTTTTCCCTGCAATTGGGATCTCTAAATATCCAATAGACATCATACTATGAGAAGATGAAACCAAAAGGAAATCAACATCTTTTACCTTCTCTTTCAATTTGGAAAGAACTTATGAGGGCTTCTCATCATCCATTATTGGTGGTTCACTTGCTGTCTCAGCGCATTTCGCAACTTATTTCCTAACATACCCAAGTCTTTCCGAATGGGGTAATTGTTCTACTTTGATGGAGTTGATAATGCCATGGACATTAATGCCCAAGAATTTTCCTTCATACCCCATTCTCTTTGTGGTATGATTTTCAAACATAGTAAAATCATCATCAGGAAACATACATGAAGATGGAGAACTACGTTTTACCTCACATGGGTCATGCTACAACTTTTTCAAGGCCTCATCCTTTGCTTGCAACTGTTGTAGGAAAATTTGTTTCTCCTCTTTCTCTTCATGTAAGTGCATCTTCAATACATCATTCTCTGTTTGAAAATTATGTTTGTTTTGCTTCAATTCTTCCATGGCCTCTTCCGTGAATTGCAACTGAAGCTGCAATCACTCCTTTTCCTCTATCTCTTTCTGTAGAGTTTCAAACACGATTTCCACTTTCTTTGAAATGTTGACCATGGTGTCATACATCACTTTTTCATCCTCTGTCGTTGCACGTTCCATTGTCCACACTACAATTCACATCAATGCAAAGATCACTCTGATACCACTTGATCTAGGTTTGGGTGTGAAGAAGGACCCTTCCAAGACCTTTTACTTTCATGATGTGTTAAAATTTATTTTTTAAAGCACATTAACAAATACATCTGCATGAATAAAAGAAGAGGAACATAGCAACCTAATAACATAAGAATTGATAATGGAGCTCATCCAGAAGGCACTACGTCTCCAAGCCCCGATATCATGATGGTGTAGGCCATTGCATTAAGTGTTGTCAATAATGGTGATGTACACAAGAGATGATGTCACAATCATACAAGGAGAAATTCCCTCATGGATGAGTGGCTCTAAGACATGTTCCACAACTATAACTCTCAATCAAAAGACTCCTATTAGTATGATACAAAAACATGCATGATGAACATCCCGCCAACATGGAACAAAAGCGATGTCAAAACAAAACATGCATGATGATGACAAGAGTATCCCAACAACATACAACAAGGGATCTAAAAACATAACATGAAGAGTTATGGAAGCAAGTACATCACATAGAAAATTATGCATCAAATCAAGCGAGGAATCATGACAACATGTAATAAACAAGATCTTGTGTCAACATCAATCAAGGATCTGTGTTTTGTAATGCAGAAAGAAGATGTACATGAGCACATCATATACCTCACAACTAAGGGGGAACTGAAGAAGTGGATGTCACACTGCTAAATCTACTCGGACCATCGATCTGAAGGCATCGATCATATTAAGATGGCTACTCGCACATGAATGTGGAATTTGTGATGGCACTTAGAAAAGTGGCTAGAAGAAGAAATGAGAGAATAAGAAATTTGAAGACACCATCAGATTTGTGACATTGAGTAGTGCTAAATTGACTGTCCAAAATCTGAATTCTGAGAAGTTGAGAATTATGGGCTCAACCAATCTTTTAGATTCCACCACGATTCCTCAAAGATTCTACTCCATGGATGGACTAAAGATCTACAACTCAGATGGCGAATATGATCTTGCCATTGAGATCCCTGCAGAAAACCATGAAAAGCAAGTATAAACTTGACTATATTATGAAATGTCAAAAGTTTACCTCTTTGGGAAAATTTCATGGCTCATGGTTCCACTCCCTCTGTTTGCTAAAATCATGGTTGCATGTGCATTCTAGAAATGACCGATAAATGCAGAAATCTGATGAGTAAATGAACAACACCATTGTGTTTGTGGCAATGAGAGGTGTAAAATCCATATAAAATTTGTCAATTTCTGACAAAGTGAAAATTCTGCCCACGTGCAAAATTCATTGTTCCTACATTAAAATATTAATTAACTGCCTTGAAAAGTGTGTCTATATTCTGCCTCCTCAAACTCTATGTAGAGGTAAAATCTCTACATTTATAAAGAAATACTTCAGTGGATTTACCAAGGTGATTGGTTAGGAGGATTGGTAAAGATCATTGGTTAATAGGCAGGAGGTCAGGCGGTCAAACCTCGCCCCTCCCAAAATAATATATCATAGTTTCTTTTAAAACCCAAAATGATACATTAATCGGGGTTAGGTCCACATAGGTCAGCTCGCCCCTTAAACCCCATCTTTACTACATTATCGGTGCATTAAAATCGGCGATCGGCCTTGGAAATCAGTGCTTAACATGGGCGTTACCGACGTTATCGATGTAATTTACGTGGTTTCACCAATATCTATATCGGAAGCATTCCTAATCGGTGATCAGCATTCGTAATTGGTGATCGGTATTCCTAATCGGCGATCGACATGGTGGTTGGCATAATAATCGACGTGATATATGGTGGCTTCATCAATATTCATATCGACGATATATAATCGTCGATCGGCGTGGTGTCAGCACATTGCAATCGGTGGCATATATATCAGGCTGAGGTGATAGGGTGTGGGCCAGGTCCCCGGGTGGTGGCTCGCATACCCCGATATATATATATATATATATATATATATATATATATATATATTATATATATTATATATATATATATATGTCATATATGCGAACGCTGTGGAGAACAGGTTCAGCGGGCGTTATGGCGGAATCCCGAAACCAGAATTGACTTGTTTTTTCATTGCGATTGCAATTTGGGTCGTCGGGAGGTTGTGGCCCGTCAGTCTTATAATAATTATTGTTTTCATATAGTTATATTAATAAATATATTTAAAAAAAATTGTTATATGGTCATTTACTAGCCATTTTCCATAAGAATTATTTTTGTCTCTTATGCAGGTTTAGGACACCAATGAAAAAGACACCCAGTGTCAATGCTTCATGGGATGCCATGTGGGTCCCACCTGCTTGCTGGGATGCCATCTGGCACAATGTGGGCCCCTCCTTTCTCCTGTCATATCAAACTTTGAAGAGCTCTATCTTTCACATACAAGATCGGTTTGATGATCCGTTCACACCTCCGCGATCATGATGACGAGACACTTAACATGAACCTATTTCGAGCATAATCCAAACACTTTTATTTTTGAGCCATCTTCGTCCCATGTGTCTCTCTGGAGCCACCTGGATCACTTGGTCATCTACCAATTTAGCTATCCACTCGTATAACTCAATCGAGAGGGTGCAAAAGAAGATTTCATGTATTTCTATGTACAAGTATCTGTCCAACCATTATTCTTTTGATAGACATGGATTCCTGTTTTCTTGCACTGCGAATTCCTGGATCTTTCTATCCAACCACTTCTCAATTTCGCTTTTGGTCTAATGCTAATGATGCAACATCGCACATATCTTTATGTAGATCCCAATCCTGGCAGCAAAACCATTTGTTGGCTTAAGGGGTCCTGACACAGGTTCAAAGTTAGTTGTGCCAAACAAAAACCTACACTACTAGCCCTATCGGCATCAATCCACATAGCACGGACTGAGGTCTCACCTAAAGTAGTATGGGGGGATGATGGAACCAATTTCCCACACCGAGAGATTAGTGTGATGTCTTTTCATGCCATAGATCTACCTCCATGCACATCTATAAGCCCTTAAGGCTTGGTACTACAATTCCCTTAGAATGGCCTTTAGACCTTCATGAAGGTCTACGACTGGATTTTGTAGACCCTAAAAAATGAATTAGTTACTTACACGTAGCTTAGATTACACAGATTAGTATTTACTCAGATCTACCCAAGTGTTCAATAAACCTAAGATAAGTACTATGATCTTCGCGTAATCACTTAACATTAATTGTGTTCAGTTAATAAGATGGATCCAATAAATTTGCACATCAACACATCATTATTTCATAAAGACATTATTCATTACAACATATATCACAATCATAAATAACACAAGTACGGAGATAAAACACATGAATTTCTGTAACAACCTTCTTTATTGATCGTCAGTATAATTCTATAGATTCAAAAATTCCCTGCACACTCAGTTGCAAGGGTCCATGCACTCAGCTGTGAACTCTACTCTAGGCCTCTGTGCACTCAACTGTAGACAATTCCCCCTCTCTTAGACTCACTTCTCTGCACTAATTCTCTAAGAATCCATTCGTCGTAACCTTAAACCAAGACTTCTATTTGAGTTAGACTCTCTAAGACACACCTATTTATACAATCCCATGGTCTACACACCATCGGTAGATCTGAAACCTGACTTAAGTTTACATAAACGAGGGTAAAAACCCTTTTTGAATTTTGACTAGCTACCTGCTCCACGTCCACAATTCGCAAATACTTTACACCTTTTTACATCAAAATGTGGGATTTTGTCCTAAAACTAACCCAGGGGACCCCATCCCAATAGCAAATGGTAATAAATTTTATCAATGTTGTTATTATATGTCACATAGCATAAATCCCTTTCTATATCCCTCAAGAAAAGGTCAACATTACTTCTATCAAAGAAATTATGTATCTTCCTTTCAATGGTCTCTTACATGTGGGTGGTATGCATAACAAGATTGAGGGATGAAGATAAAGGTCTCTGGTCAGAGTGAGGCTCAAATCCATAAAGTAGCTCAAATTTTGTAATACGGTTGAGGACATGGGCAGGGATAATTTTAGGGGCGAATGTTCGCCCTTTGGCGAAATTAAGGGGTTTTAAATTTTTAGTGGGCGAATATTTTGTATCATAGTACATTTTTACAAATCACCTCAAATAGCCCACCTTATTTTAAGGGAGAGGGAAAAAAAGGTAAATTTAGCCCTTGAAATTAGGAGTTACAACCTTCCATTCGCCCATTTTCAAGAATAGGTTTTATTTAAGTGAATCCATTCGCCCATTTTCAAGAATAGGTTTTATTTAAGTGAATCCTATGGGTCAAATACCATATTTATAAAAGAGGTATGGTAAATTAATAAAAATATAAATAAATGAGAAGTACGGTAAATAAATAAACATTTTTTATATTTACTCCATAAGTCACTTTATATACATGCAAGGGTGTAAACAAATAAAAACAAATAAAAATATAAGTAAAGTGGAGGTATGGTAAATAAATAAAACGTCTTTTTATACTTACTCAAAAGTATGGTAAATAAATAAAAATATAAATAAACTAGACGGTAAATAAATAAAACCTCTTTTTATATTTAGTCCATAACCCTCGTTCTATTTATGAAGGGCTCAAGAAAGAGGTTATTTAAGTGAATCCTATGGGCCAAATACCATATTTGTAAAAGAGGTATGGTAAATTAATAAAAATATAAATAAACGAGAGGTATGGTAAACAAATAAAACATTTTTTTATATCTACTCCATAAGTCACCTTATATTTACGAACACTCAAAAAATGGGTTATATTTAGGTGAAACCTATGGGAAAAATACTATGGGACAAATACCATGGACTAGATTGTTATTAATACCATGCAAAAAAACCATTATTAACCCTAATATTAGAATTAATAAAAATATGGCACAATGGTATTGACCCATGGTATTCACCAAAATGGCACATGGTATTGACCCATGGTATTCACCTAGAATGTAGCCTATTTAAATGGGGGAATTAAACTGCATAGATTCATCTTTACTATGGATCTACTAACCCTCGAGAGGTATCAAATATCGTGATATGCAAACTGGCATAGAGTGAAAAAATATTTGATCCCTCTCAGGGTTGGATCAAGAGTAAAACTGGATGTTCTAATTTAATGTATGTTAAACATTTTAGCTTGGTTAAAATAAAAATCAACTATTAATTTTATTAATTTTTATAAATTACTAATAGTAATTTTTAAGCTCAGGTTTATGATAACCCATGGTATTGACCCATGGTATTCATGTGAGCATAGACTATTTAAAGGGGAAATTTTATCTTAGATCCATCTTAATTCTGGGTCTACCAAGTGCTCAGAGGGATAAATAGATTTCATCCCCCTAAGAGTGGTAGATGTGGAGTTAAGATGGATATAGGTTGGTTTTTATGATAATGAAGATATTAAATAGACTTAGGAAATTATATTGTAAAAACATCTTAAGGTAAATGGTTAAAGCATAGACATTGGACAAGTATATTTGTATACTTCTGTTTTAAACTGAAACAAATCCAGGGCTAAAAGGAATGGATTGATAGAACCATCCATTAGGAGAATGTCTGTGTGATATTTAGCTCTCCTGACAGTTAGGGCACACTTTTATTAACAATTCCCCTCACTTTGTTGCGTTTGCACTTATATTTTGATGAGTTTTCTCAATTGTCATCTTTTGCACATTTTCGATTTCACAAGTGTCATTTTCATATTCATGGCTATTTTTTAGACTTGATTTTACTTTGATAAGTGTCATTTTCATGTTATCTTCACTTTGGAATGTGTCTATTTTAAAGCCATTCATATTTTTCAAGTGTCGTCTCATGTTTTCCTCATGTTATAGGTGTCTCTTTTGCAATTTTCACTCATGCATGTGTCACACATTTACACATCATCTACTATAGTTCTAACACATTCCTCTACATTATATGGTCTTACATATCATTATATATGTGATAAACACATTCTTAAAGCTTAGCGTACCATTTTTTCATAGTCGTCATAGCTATTGTAACTTGTGTTCTAAGTGTCGTAATGTATCATTTCAACTACCACACTTAGAAACAAGTGTCACTTTGTTGTTATTTCAAGGTGTGCTTTTCATTCATGAGTCCTATGTATTCTTGTAGCTTGCATTGATGGTTTTATATGTGTCATCCAATTTTGAGTCATGTTCGAAGGCATTTCCCTCTTTTACTCAGTTGATCCCACACTTAGCCATTTTAGATCCCTTCTTGGTCCTTTAGCCCATTGTAAGTTGTGAAACCTTTATCCCTCTTATAAAGTGTGGATATAAACTTATCCGTAGGCATTAATGATTCAATCCTACTCCCAAAGATTGGTGCAATAATTCCCTCACAAGATTACCCCAAATTTGTTGTGTATTATCATCTTCCCAAAGGTATCCACTTAATCCTTCTTGCTCATACTAACTCACTTCAATGAGTTTTGGTCACCTGTGCCTTGCATGAAATTTAGAGCATGCCTAGTTAACAACATGGACCTCTTTCAACCTTTTGCAGAGGCAAAACATGCAATGAAAAAATCCTACTATCCTCCCAGTGCAATGAAAACCCTCTTGAGAAAAGTGGCTTCATACCTATGGCCTCCATTAATGAAAAACACACTCTAAATGGTAAAGAACTCATTTTTAGATCAAACTATGCTATCCCATGATGAAAATCACATTAAAAGGAAACAATGACCCCTTGTTGAAGAAAATTGTACTCTCTTTCAAGCCTCTTCTTCCTTTGAGTGCATGGCACACTCCCAAAGGCTAAAGCCTTACCCTTCCCCCTTCCCCAATGCGCTTTGTTCCCAAGCTTGGATTAATTATTCCTTTAGAGTACATGGCATAGTAAGGAAGGCTAAAGGAAACCTCCTCTTTCCTTTAGCCAGTAAAATTGTGCCCTCCTTGGAGTCCTCTTTCCCTTTGAGCACATAACTTTGTCTTGAAGGTTGGACCTTTCACCTTCCCTCCTTCCTAATGTGCTCATGCACCCAAGATTTCCTAGACTTTACCTCTTGAGCACATGGCGCAGTAAGGAAGGCTGAAGGAAGCCTCCTCCTACCTTTGACTAGTCAAACTCCCCCCTCCTTAGAGTCTTCTTTCCCTTTGAGTGGATAGCACAGTCTTGAAGTCTTAACCTTTCACCTTCCCTCCTTCCCAATGTGCTCATGCACCCTAAGCTTTCCTTTGACCCTTCCTTTGAGCACATGGTGTAGTTGAGAATGATAAAGGATTCCTCCCCTCACCTTTAACCAGTCAAACTATGATTTTAGGTTTTCCTCTATTTTCTTTGGAGTGCATGTCGCAACCACGAAGCATGAAGCTTTCTACCTTGTCCCTTTGACTTCCCTCACTATGTTGGACCAAGGAGAGATCTTCTTCATAGTGTATGGCACAGTAAAAATGAATGGTGGAGCCCTCCTAAGCAACTAATGAGTTTCACTTCACCCTCTTAATCAAGCCTTCTTATTCTATCCCTCTCATAGGCCTTCATAAGAAGATCATTCCATGAGCTAGGAATTGATAGAATATATGTTTTTAGGATTGATCTTGCCTTGTCATGAATGATTTTCATTGTCAGTAGTACCTTCCAAACATGAAAAGGTGATTTTCAAGAGAAGATGGAAATGATAAAGCATGAAGAAACACCTGCACAAAAGAAGCACAAAGAGAGTTATCATAAAGACATGAAGAAGATCATAGACCAATGAGAGAAAGAAAACATTACATGATGACTTAGAGGATTCTGACATTAATCAGAGACCCTTTGGAGGTTGAAGATGAGAAAAAAAGTGGACCTTTCATGAAGATAAAGCATATATCATATTTATCATCAAGAATGCAAGATGAAGCAGTAAGGAAGACAACTTGGCATTGCCACATAGTCATAAAGTCCATGTCATGATTTTCAAGTCATAACTTGTACAAGTGTCATCATAATGGTCAATGTGTTTCCATGTGTTATGTCACATCATCACATGGAATTTAATGATGTATTTTCAATAAAAACGTAATGTGTGGAAGTCCAAGATTCATATGTGGAACATGAAGAGTCAGATAGCCATATATGGAAAAAGATTGTATAGAAGTCCAAAAGTCATTTATAAGTTCAAGAGTTGTTTAAAATTCCAAAGGGTAGACTAGAAGTACAAGAGTCATGAGGGAAATCTAAGAGTCATGGGGATATGAAAGGTCATTCCCCTTATTATAAAGGCAACCTCATAACTCAAGGAAAGGGATTTTGGAGGCTTAAGGTTAGAGAGATAGTCTTGGCTTCTTTACATGGCATAGGAGAGAAAACTATTCTTTGGAGAAGAAATAAGTGGCTTAATATTCCACTATTGGAACTAGTGTTGACCATTGTAATTGATGTACTTGGATCTTTCAACTTATAATTGAAGATCTATGAGCCAACACATTTTCATGCATGTATCACAAGTGTTTTATGACTATTCTTGGGATGTTCACGATATATGTTGTGTTCATATGTATTGGAGAAATTGACTATTTTGGTAGCTTCAGTACTCATCTTGTTGAATGTGTGTTGTATTCGTCTTAGTATCATTGTGTGAACTATTTTTCTAACAAAATTTTTCATGCTCTTGTGTGCCTCTTCCAGGATAGTACTATTGCTTTACTATTAGAGACTCACTTTTTATCTCCCCTTCTGAAGGTTTCCTTTTACATCCTACAATTGGTTCTTCACAATGACATATTAATTTCTTATTAAAGGTTTATGTATAGAATATCTTATGTTATTCACTGAAACCAAGATGAACCTTTGAGTTATGGTGACTGGGTCGATACCCTAGATGGGGTTCCTACTCCAAGTTGTATGATGTCTAATTGGGACTTCACATTGGGGAATGCCCCTCTATGTTGGCTATATCCAACACCATAAACACCAAGTCAACTTAGTTGATGATAGTTGACCATGGTTGATGATGGTTAACTTGGTAAGTTCGGTAAACTTAGGTAAACCTAGTAAACATATGCCAATCTAGTAAACCTAGGTTAACCTAGTTGAATATGGTTGAGTGTGGTTTATTATTTTGGTTGTCACATTATGACATTATTTGTTGTTCGTCATGTTGTGATGTCATTATTGTCTTTCAAATCATAACATTGTTTCTTTTTCATCACATTATGACATCATTATTTTGTTTGATTGTGACATTGTTTGTTGTTCATCACATTGCAACATCATTATTTCGTCACATTACACCTTTGTTTGTTGTTTGTCACATTGTAATGTTTCCTATTTTTCTTCACATTGTGATGTTGTTTTGCATTTACCACTACGGGAACAATATGAAATATAATGCCCATGGTGACTTTGGTCTGCCATGGCACCCATGCTGACTATGGTTGACTTTGAGGGTCATGTTAACATGTTAATCATATCCAACCATAGTCAACCATAGGTTACATGTGTTCATGTATACATTAATGTAAAATTAATATGTTATCAATGTATAAGAGAGCGTGTAAACCTAGGTTGACCTAGTTGACTATGGTTGACCTAGGCCAACTTAGTAAACATAGGTCAACCTAGTAAACCTAATAAACCTAGTTTTGATGGCAACAACATTAATTCTTTCTAAAATTGTGATTTCATTTGTTGTTCATCATATTGCGATGCCATTCTCATTTTTCAATTTGAAATGTTCTTTATTGCATGTCACATTACAATGTTTTCACATTATGATGCGGTTTGTTGATTGTCACATTATAAGATTGTTTGTTGTTCATACTATGCGATGACATTTCTTGTTTGTCAAATTACAACATTGCTTGTTGTTTATCACATTGTGACATTGTTTGGTGTTTGTCACATTACGACTTTGTTTGTTGTTTGTCACATTGCAATGTTTTTATTGTTTTTTACATTGCAATGTTGTTGTTTATCACAATGTGAACAATATGAAAGTTAATTCCCATGGTGACTATGGTTCCCCATGGCACCCATATTAATTATGGTTGACTCTAATTCTCATGTTGACTATGGTTGACCATGTTAATCATATCTAACAGTAGTCAACCTTTAGTTGCATGTGTTAATTTATATATTAATGTATATTTAATATGTTATCAATATGTTAATGTGTAGATCTATGTGTTATTAATGCCTTTTTAATGTGTTAATGTGTAGATTAATGTCTAGGGTAGTGTGAAGATCAATGTGTTATTAATATCCTTGATTATTGACTTGTCTAAACTTTAAGATCTTGCTTCATAAAAAGATGCATGGTTATGCATCTAAGCTTTGTCTTGTTACAAATTCAAGAATTATTTTCTTTTGTTAGTCTATTTCATGACATTGTGGTGACATAGACTGATAAAATTTTGTTTGATACATTGTAATATTGATATTTATTTGTGATATTGCAATGCCAATGTTTGAAAATTATTGTCAATGGTCAACATCAGTTGACAATGAGTGAACATTGTTGATCATGGTTGTCAATATTTAACTATAAATGAGTCTGGTTGACCATGCTCACTATGGTTGACAATGTTAACAATAGATGACCATGGTGAGAATGGTAGACCATAGTCGAGCTAATCTGTCCACGATTGAATAAGTTACACTATTATTTTTTTTAATAAAAGTATTAATTTTAATAGTAATATTAATATTGTTGTTGTTATTATTATTATTACCAGCATAGATACATCTAACTTTGGATCTACCAAGTGCCAAGAGGGATCAAATCTCTCAAAGTGAAAATCTCTTTGAGTCAAAAACTTGAGAAAATGATTGCAACTCCATATATTCTATTCCTCTTTGATCTTGGTAGATCCAAAGTTAGATGGATCTATGTTGGTTTTGAGCAACACATTAATAAAATATTTTAACTATGATAAATTTTTTTATTTTCACAAAGATGACATTGAAATATTTTTATTTATGACTGACATTCTCCACCTTAAAATGTTAATACATGCACCCTCATATTTAGAAATAGAAAAAAATATCCATATGATACTCTCTCTCTCTCTCTCTATGGACACACACACACACACACATCCATAATTTATGGATACATGTGTGATACTCATGCATGATTTTTAGATGTTTGTGTGGTGATTTTTTATTGTTAAGCTTTGGAAGCAAACCATCCAAAAATAATATCCTTAAATATAGCTCATAACTGAGATAAATAACATATTTACCATCATTTACTTCCTTGGATAATTAAAGCAAGTCTTTGCATAAAAAATAGATAGGAATAAAATGTGAATAAATATGCCTACCAAGAGCTACTTCCCAGCTTTATTTATGCTTTCCTAAGTGCTTATGTAGAAGTAAAATTGTAAATGTGTAGATTTACCAGTGGTTACTACCCACTAAAATTTATGCAAGTGTTTGTCCGTAAAAAAGCATTAATTTATCCACTTCACATCTCAATTTATTTTACTACCATTAATTTAGCATTGGGTAATGTAGGTTATAATTTCTTATGCGATTTTTTCATAGCATAATTTCAAATTTGAGTGGTAGGGACTAAGCTACCCTACAAGACTTCTTTAATATTGGCATTGAAATATTTTACTTATCGTTAAAAGTATTTTTTTTATTATTATCAATATATTTTGTTTTAAATATTACATGTAAATTGGAGATAGAATAAATTATACATCATGTAATATTAATAATATTATTTTCTCTCAATTCCATATTAAGTAGTCAAGAAAGTGAATATTTTTTTATTTCAATTACTTTATCTATCTAAATAATGTTGTTGTAAAATTAATGTGAAATTAAAGTATTTTATTTATAGAAGGCATTATTTTTTTTGGAGTTACCATTTTTAATTTGCTAATGTAAGTATTGTTTTATTATTTTAAATGTAACATTACATGAAAAGATCTGCCCTATACTCGATTGTAGAGATCTTATCGGTGCAATTATTATTAAACCTTATCAATTAATATTATTTTTGGTTTTTTAATCTTAGAGGAAACCAATAGTCCACCTGACATGTAACTACTAGTAAATATCTAGGAGTCTATGGTATGTCCTCCTCTTTGAAAAACGGGTCACAACTGGGGGGATTTGAACCTTAGATCTCAGTTTTCATAGATTCCACATTAATTCGATCACAAATTGAGTTATCCCCCTGGGAATTATTAATTAATATTATTAATAAAGTTTTTAAAATATTATTCATGAAGTTTAAAAAACCTTGTAATAAACCTTATAAAACATACATGGTTATGCATAAAATCTTATTAAATTTTAAATATTAATAACCTCCTTATTATTATTATTTCCTTGGAAAAAAATCGCAATTTCATTTTGCGTATCTATATAATTATGTATGAATTCAGATAAGATCAAGAGATCACCAAAAAATAATGTGATTGTATGTCACCTCTATATAGAAAGACTAAAGGAAACTCAATGTATTTCATATCTTTTGTTCATATAAATACATACATGTTCTATTTATATTTTTTCTATGAGTGAATTACATTTATATCTCCACAAAATACTATAAGTTATGGCATCCCATTAATACTAAGGGAGTCATCCATTCAACTTGATAGCCCATACAATACTTTCAAATAATGAAAAAAAAAACCATCTTTAGCTTTGATTTTGTGTTTCCTATGGCCACCCTTCTATAAAACTCATAATGTCAATGATCATTCAATTCTCTAATTACTCAATTTCCTAATGCCATAAGAACACCCTTCTTAGATAGGGAATCTTCTAGCAAGTTGTGTTCCCTGTAAACATGATAAACATAGTAGTTATAAAAATAATCTCTGATTCGAATAACTTCTTCCAATAGTGGTAGAAAAAATTGATTGTTACATATTTGGGTCTTTTTTCCCAATTTATGATTGGAATTGAATCACCAAAGATGGTAGAGAGGTGCAACCTATTTATTTAGAAAAACATAACATCAATTTTAAACCTGTATGTTTAGCATAGCCCCTCCTGAGCCCCATCTTCATAGAATAAAACCAAGGCTTGCTTAGATAAAGTGGTGACCTCTCCACCATAATATTTATCATCACCCTGTGCCACCCCATAAAAAAACCCCAAGGCCTGGACTTATCAATTTCTTTAGGAACAATATTTATGGTTCCAAGAAATCTATCCTTCTATGAGAGTAGGGAGAAAATGGCAATAAATTATGCCATTATACTCTCAAACATGGAGATAGTGTCTTAGAATATAGATTTATTCAAGCTAGCCATGTCCCTCAATAGATAATCAAAGGAAGTGCCATAAAGGATTTTATAACTTTGTTCTTGAACTAGGTGCACTAGGCTTCCACTAGACTCATCCCTTTCCACCCCTATGCAAACCCTAATTTCCCTCTACAACCTCCCTATATGCATTTTTTGTAAGGGTACTCCAAAAACAAAGGTACCACCATTTCCTCATAATTACACAGAGCACACTAGTCAGGTCCTTCTATACGCCTTTTTCATATGTTATCCCAAGTAGAACTTGGTTTTTTAGAAGGAACCACATGAATAGACAATATTTCATAGGGCATTTTATTTTCTAGACGTATTTCCACCACCATCCTTGTTCACCCCATATCCAATATGAAATTAGGTAAAGATATCCTAGTTTTGGTGTGTAATCCCCAAAAGAAGAGTGAGCCCATTGAATTTTGGCACCCATATTTGTGAACTGAACTTATGCAGGAATGTAAAAAAATATAGAAATACACATATACATAGAGATGCAGTAGAAATAAAACTTCATTTCATTCATATCAAAGAACTAAAATATGCTTAAATATATAAATGGAAATAAACTAGCTCGGGCGATGGTAACTTATCTTTGAGAAGAGATGTGGCAACTACATGCCTCTAATTTTTTTTAAAATGAGGCTCAAATTCCTATTTATTATTGAGAAACAATGGAAAATCCTAAACATCCAAAAAACTAACCCTAGGAGATGAAGTGCCAAAACTATGGGCCCCGTTTGGGTAAATTGGTACATCAACTCTCCAGGGTCGTAACTTTGGCATACAATCTCTATTCGACGTGCACAATACCTCGTTACAAAGATCTATTCGAGGAATAAAAATTATGACTACAAACATGGTCAAAGACTCATGTTTTCCCTTTTTCCCAAAAAATCATTGTTGAGGGCCTCAAAATGCCTTCGAAAGTTTAGGACCCGAAAAACTCCCAAAAATATTAAATTGTGCTACAATTAAGGAAATTGAAAAACTAAAATAAATAGTGGTGGGGGTCCAAGTGGAATAGGTGAGTGGCCACCAATATCCACCTTTATCAGTTCTCCCCCCTTAGGAAGAAATGGTTTCCATTGTGTTGAGTGCCTCCATGAGATGGGGAAACTTCTGCTCAACTTGGTCCCTGGTGAGACATTTACCTTGGTGCAGGAGTTGGCTATTTTTGACAACCAGATACAGTTGTATAAGTTGTTTGGGAGTATTCTTGATTTGTGTGTCCATGATCTAATTATTTGTGGCTTGTTCCCTTCAGTCTGGGTTTAACTCTTTTGGTGTGAGTTGTTTTGCGATGTCTGATGTGTCCAGTAATGGTGGAAAGTGTGGTCGAAGGCATTCCACCTTGAACATTGGGTGCAGGCTAAGGAATGGTGGAAAACTAAGTTCGAAATAATTGTACCCTACAACCTTAATGATGGTGTAAGGCCCATATCAGAGTGGGCGAAGCTTGCGGTGGGGCCCAACGAGGCGCTCCTTTTGCAAATGTAACTGAACTTTGTCGCCCACCTAGAACTTGTTTGGCACCCGATGCCGATCATGAAACTTGTACTTAACATTGGCTCTGTCCAATATGTCATGTACCTACTAGAGAATCTGATGAATACGCTTAATGAAGCTATTAGCCTTGCCAACTTCATATTGGACATGAACCGAATTTTTCGGAGTAGCTGCAAATGGTATGGCAACATCAATGGGACATAGTGGTTGGAATGCCAATCCCACCTAAAAAGGGTTATGGCCAGTTGAGCTATTGAAATCTCTATTATAGATATGTTAGACATAGGGGAGGCTTTCATCCCATGTGTGTGGATGCTTTGAGTTGTACACGTACAAAATGTGTATGATCATCCCATTGACGACCTCTATTTGGCCATTAGTTGGGGGTGGAAAGTCATGGACTTAGTGATCTTGGTATCTAGCATCGACTAGAGACTTGACCAAAATGTACTAAGGAAATTGATGTCCCAATTTAAGATAATGGACTGTGGGATCCCAAAGTGTACCCACACCTATTCAAAGAAGATCTTAGCAATGTCTTCTATTGTGATACTCTTCTTGTAGGCCGCTAGAATGGATATCTTAGAGAATATGTCAATGACCACAAAAACACAGTCATTTCCATTCTTAGTAGAAGGAAGGCTTAACATGTAATCCATGGAGATGGATTCCCAAGGTCAACTAAGAGTAGGAAGAGGGGTATATAGGCATTTCTTCTTGATGGTCAGTTTGGAAAATGCATAGGCAGTGTGGGATATGATGTACTTCCTAACATCATGTTAGAGGTTCGGCCAATAAAAATATTTGTGTAGCACTGCCACTATTTTCTCTAGCCTGAAATGTCTAGCGAATTGATTGTAGTGTGACTTCCAATAATCTTGGCAAAGTCACTTGAAGGAACATAGAGGTGTCCCAAGTAGCATAGCAATGCATTTTGTAGGTGAAAATTTGGAACTTGCTTGCCTTCCAAGAGCATCTAATATTGTTTCCAAATTTTGGATCGCTCTTGTAAAGATGCGCTACCCTGCAGTCTCGTGCCCACAAGAGTCGAGCATAGTGGTCAGCGCCATGACCGATGGTTGTCTGAGGTAGTCTGCAACCTTGTTGATGCTTACCTTCTTATACTTAATGTTCAAATGGAACTGTTGTAGGTATGTGGACCATTTATGATGGAGATTTTTCTACAAATTCCCTTGTGTTTGTATGAACTTCACGGGTCAGTGGTCTGTGTGGATGGTCGTTTCCTTCCCTAGAATGTAATTCTTCCTTTATCGGTAGGCCTGAATAATCGAATACATCTCTTTGTCATAGGTGGGATACTTTTGGATTGTGTCTGAAATTGTCTGACTGTGATATGCCACTGGACGACCCTCTTGAGTAAGAATTGCACCAATAACATAGTTGGAGGTATTTGTCTCCATCTAAAATGTTTGCTACAGGTTCGGTAATGTGAGTACTGGTGCAGATAAGAGGCGATGCTTCAACTCGGAAAACAATTTCTATTAGGATTCATAATAAAAGAACTTTGCTTTCGCTCCTCCCTTGGCGACTTGACTCAAGGGCCAAGTGATATAAGAGAACCCTAACACAAACCTGCGGTAAAAATTGGCAAGGCCCAGAAAGCTATGGAGCTCTATTAGAGTGGTTGGGGCTGGCTAATCCCAAATTACTTGCATCTTGTTTGGGTCCAAATGCACGCCCTGCTCATCAATAATGTACCCCATATATTGCACCTATGTCATATCAAAAGTGAATTATCCAAATTGGCACACAACTTGTGTTGTCACAGGGTTTAGAGGACTTGTCGAATATGGTGGAGGTGCTCTTCCCAACTCTAGCTGAAGATAAAAATGTCATCCAAATACATCACCACAAATGAGTTGGTGTAGGGTTGCAAGATTTCTTCCATCAACCTTATGAAGGTTGCAGGGGAATTTGTCAACTTGAAAGGCATGATTAGCCATTCGAAAAGTCCTTTCTTGGATTTGAAGGCAGTCTTCCACACATTGGAGGGTTGGATTGGTATATGGTGATAACTAGACTTCAACTCAATCTTGCTGAAATATTTGGCCCCCTTAACCTGGTCCAAAGGGTCATCAATTTGTGGGATGGGATACCTATTCCAGACATGATCTTTTTCAACACTTGATAGTCAATACAGAGTCTCAGGCTCCCATAAGGTGATGAACTTGGCCTAATGTGCCATTTATGCAATAGCTCCTAAACTTACCTCTTGATTTCATCATTCTCCAAAATAGAGCATTGATAGATCAATCCATTGGATAGTGGCACGCCCAGGGTCAGATCAATGGAGTGCTTGACCTTTTAGTGTAGAAGTATTCTTGTTGGTGAGGTGAAGATGCCCTTGTACTCCTCCACAATCATGTCCATTTGCGGCTTCTTTGTGGAGGAGCCCTATCTGGAGGTTGTGGGCACAATATTATTCTTTCCCTGAGGGCGAATCCTAAGGAAAACAAATTTCCTGGTCTAGGAAATGATCTTTCTACATTACTTCACAGTGGTCAAAGAAATGGCAGTAGGCGATGCTATCTTTGGTATCCTATACAACTTATCACCCAAAGAAATAATAAAAATGCAAGGCCTAGACTCATACACAACATGACACTTCCACAAGTTTGGTTGGCCTAATAATACATCACAAACTCCAAGAGGAGAAATATCACACAATACCTCATTCGTGAAGGGCTTGTTGTTGTAGGGAAGGCAATATAGTTGGCTGACGCAGAGATCTCACCCTTGGTTAAACCACCAGATGGTGTATGAATGTGGGTGTGGTGTGGTTGGTAGGCCCAAACAATTCATGACCTCTGCTAAAATGAGGTTCTTTTAGCTCTCACTATCAATAATGAACTATAGTGGGGAACCTTTCGAGCACATATGTGAGTGAAATATTTTCTCCCCCTCCTCTAGATCTTCGAGCTCATCCTTCTAGTTCTTGGTGGTGGCAATGGTGGCACTAGGATCTACATCGATAATATACTTCCCATTTTCATTTTTCTTGTCAATTTCTAACTCAAACTTAGAACATGCATCTAATTTGGAAGCCTTCAACTCGGCCACCAGTGATTTCTTGACTCGACACTCACTTGTGTTGTGAGTGGGGCTCTTATGGAATTCACACCATTTCCCTGTGTCCTTATTTGTCTTCATGGTGTTTTTCTTCGCTTGCGGATTCAACAGGTTGTCCTAGGTCACCCCTCCTTGGCTTTGTCCTTTATTCTATGGCTTGGAGATGCCTTTCCCTTGCTTCAAATTTGTAGATCCAAAGTCTGGTTTGATCTGTTTAAAATTTTTCTTGATCTTGACACCATATGGATAGGCGGTGCCAAGTGAGGATTTGTCCAGGAACTCCACCTTATCCTAGGTGTACTTGTGTAAACAGCTGCAGTACATGAGTACCAAATGCCACTCAGAATCCTTGATACCTAGCTTCATGCAAAGGGTATGGAAAACATTTGTGAACTCTGACACATCTTGGTCCATTCCTTGCCACAACTTGGTCCACTTTATGTATTTATCTCCATATCTCTTGACAAGGTAATATTTTTTCTTGATGGCATCTTGGAAAGAATTCCAAGTGGGTACAACTAAAAAAAATGAGGATTCATTCTCATCCTTTTGTTCACAGTAGGTTTCCCACCAATCCTTGACATTTGGGGCGGCTTTGAGAAGTGAAAAAATAATCTTTTCCTGATTGGAAAAGACATGAACTAAAACTATCCTTCCAATAGATTTAACCATCTATCTATGGTGTCTACATCTATTTGTCATTCAAATATGGGAATATCAAAGTTAACTTGTACATTAAAGGGAGTGGATGCTGGGTGAAGATGCGTCACCTGTGGGTAGTTGTTGAAGGATCTAGGCAAATTAATCCATCATCACATTTCTTTTTCCCTCAAGGGCTTCCTCAAGAAACATTTTGAAAGAATCTCCTGCCCCATTGTATTTATTTTCTTCTGCCGTGGGAGGCCGTCAGGGTTTGCAAGGCTGGTGTTGCAATGGTTCAACTAGTTTGATCCCTAACTCGTTATACCCTGACCTCATTGAGGACATGCAAAGAAAAAAAAAGAAAGAGAAGACTGCTCTGATACCAATGATCCAGGATTATGTAGGAACACAACAAAATACAAAAATACACATATACATAATGATGCAGCAGAAATAAAACTTCATTTCATTCATATCAAAGAACTAAAATATGCTCACATACAGAAATGGAAATAAACTAACTCAGGCGATGGTAGCTTATCTATGAGAAGAGATGTGGTGGCTACATGCCTCTGAACTATGTTAAAATGAGGCTCGAAGGCATATTCATTATTGAGAAATAATGGAAAACCTTAAACATCCAAAAGTCTAACCCTAGGAGATGAAGCACCAAAACTATGGGCCCTTTTTGGGTAAATTGGTACATCAACTTCCTGGGGTCGTAACTTTGGCATACGATCTCTGTTTGATGTGCAAAATACCTCGTTATAAATACCTATTCAAGGAATACAACTTTCGACTACAAACATGAGACAAAAATTGATGTTTTCTTGTTTTCCCAAAAAACATCATTTAGGGCATCAAAACGGCTCCGGAAGCTCAAGACTCAAAAAAATGCCAAAAATAATAAATTGTGCTACAATTAAGGAAAATGAAAAAATGAAAGAAATAGTGGTGGGGGCCAAGTGGAATAGGTGAGTGGCAACCAATATCCACCTGGATCAATTTGTGAGCCAATTATGGGATGCAAATAATGCTACAATGTATCTAGTCCACATGTTTGAGCTATCTTCCTCCAGCCCTAGTTTCTTAGCTAATGACCAATCTCACATCCAAATTTTGGTGAGGGATGGCTATATTATTTCATTGAAAGTAAAGATTCCTCCATCATTTAACACCACCACTAGAGCTTGTGGAAGGAGATAATCTTCACCGCAACCGAACCATGGATCACATCCCACCTTGACCCGAGCTCCATTCCCCTCTCGCATGATATACCTACCTCAATGAACTTAAAAGAGAACAAAATAAAATTCCACATTATTGAAACATTTTTGTGTGGCTTATTGGGGTCATTTATCCAATCCTTGATTGAGCCAAGAAAGATATACTTTGTATCCACCATCAAGGTCAACAAACTTTGAGTTGTGATATGCCTCCATCCCACTTTTACCGTAAGAGCTTTATAAAAAAGAGTAATTTTATTTAGTCCTCATCCTCCACACACATTTGGGACTCTGATTTTATCCCATTTAACCCATGGAATTAGATTTTTATCTTGATATACTTCCCACAAGAACCTTAGACACACCTTTCACATTTTCTCCATAATTTCTTTTGAGATCCAAGATAGTGACATCCAGTATATTGATGTGGATTTGAGAAGAAATGTTATAATAACTAGACAACCTTATATTGAAATACATCTCAAAATCCATGCCTTTATCCCTTTTTCCAGGTTTCCAAAGAGTTAGCTTCAATCATATTTCCTTTAGGAATTTGGTTTTAACTAAAATCATAGGTATTTTAGGCCTTTCTCAAAGTCCAACTTGGTGTATCAAAATAATTTTTCTAAGTATAGGACTTTCATTCCTTTTGAGGAATTAGTAGAAAGGGCCAATTTAGTCATATTCACCTACATATTGGTAGCTCTCCCAAACAAATCCAAGTCATTGTGTAAGAAGTCCAAATCTCTTTAGGGACCATTACAAAAAATGAGGAGTTTGTAGATAAACAACAAATGGGTGATATATAGATCATACACCACTTCTATTCCTTTAAACTCTCATATTCTCTTCACCTTTCCTAGCATCCTACTTAGACCTTCCATCACTAGTAGGAAACGAAGAGGGGATAATGGAAATCCTTGATGAAGGCCTTGTTATGCACGAAAAAATGGGGATTTTGAATCATTCATCAAAACAAAAACAAAAATACCAAGGAGATAGAAATCATAACCCATGATATAAAAGGCACTCCAAACTTGATATGAGTAATAAGGAGTCTCATATATATCTAATTAAGCCAATTGAAATATTTAGATAGATCAATCTTTAGGAACACTCCTTTCAACTTCTTGGTTTTAATGTTGTGTAGGCCCTCTTGGACCACCCCTATGGCCTCATGAATCTGACATCCCTCCAGAAAACCAAATTGCACCTTTGATGGCTTTAGATAGAATTGGTTTTATATGATGGAATGTGATTTTTTATAACGCTTTATAGATGTAGTTGCATAATTATATAGGCTTGAAATCTCAAAATTATTGGATTTTCCACTTTTGAAATTAGGGAAATGAAAGTTGTGTTAAAGGAGGCCAGAACATTTCCATAGAATCTAGATCCTTCCACCACCCATAGTAAGTTTGGATATAGAATATAAAAGAAGCATAAGAATAATTCTATTATCCATCCATATAATTCAATATTCTTTTCTTTTTGAAAACTATTGAGGACCTCCTTTAATTTGTCTTTGTTGACCTCTTCCATGAGGTTGATGTTATCTTCTACATGCATAAACCTTGGGAAGAAATGAGTTATCATTACCACTTCAACAATGGATGTTCTCTCTTATACCTTGAAAGTGAGGCAAGTGTGTTTTTCCAAGTTGGACCAATTCCTAAAAGGTTATGGATTTTGCACCATCCCTTCCTTCTAGACTCCAAATAGTATTGCTCAATTTCTTCCGATTGCATTTAAAAAAAAAAAAACTTTGTGTTTTATTCCAACCATGTAGATCTTCTCTTTAGGCACTAGAACACATCATTTTACCCTAGAAATTTACTTTGTTTGTCTCCAGGTGCATAAATCTATCATTTGAAATATTTGTTTCATAACCACCATCTTCATAACTACATAGTACACTGAAATCCTCTTCTAACTCTTGCAGGCCATGTTCATCTCTTTATTGTTTCAGAGATGCCCATTGTAGGGTGGATTTTTTTTTTTTTTTTTTAATATTTGAGGGACTAGTTGTGAATTGAGCTATAGTAGAAGACTCAAATTGTGAGTTAAAGGACCCAACTTTAATTTACCATCACTAGAAAATTCTCCTCCTTTATCTAGGATGCATTGAATTTGAAGGGGCTTGCTAGATTCTTTCCATTCCCCTAGGTTTATAAGATGATGGGAAAGTGATCTGACTCTCCCCCATAATCCACCCATTGTCACACCTAACACAGACCTTTCACCAACATTTATTCAAGGAATAAATGGTCCAATCATTTATCAATCCTTGCATTCCCCATTATCTTGTTACCCTAGGTTAGTTTTACCTTCACGAGTTCGACATCTATGAGATTGTGAGCAATAAACAAATGAGAGAAGTAATCTGTGAGAGGATTTGATCTCCCATATGGTCAACATACTTTGACACAATAAAATCATTAGAGAAATTTTAATGTCTAAAATGGGCTTCCTAAGGAGTATTATAAAATAACAGTGGAAATAATAAAATAAGTTTAGATTACATCATCAAATTTTAGAAGGGAAAAATAAAAAACTGCTTTTTTCAACTCGTATTTTCAACTTATCTCTCTGCGATTTTACTCAAATTTCAAGCGGGAGTAATTGTTGTATGCATAATTTAATTTTTCATTGAAGGAGTACCCATGTTGCATACTTTTGATGGAACCTGCTACACAAAAAATGAGAAAAACCTGAAGGAAAAAAAAAAAAAAAAAGCATGATTGCAATCACATTTTTCACGTACTTCTCATTTCTGTGTAGTGGGGTCCATCAAAAATATGTAACATGGGGACTCATTGGATGAAGAATTAAAATTTTCATCCAACAAGTGCTACCTCAAAATATTTGAGTAAAACCATAGGGAGATAAGTTGAAAAAATAGTTTTTTTCAATATTTTTACTTTTTTACTCCAAATATGAGGAATCATCCCCCATAGGTGACATCACCATCTTGAATCTTATTGGTTCTTATAAATTTGATTTTGGTTGTACATTTTTTTTTAGGCCCATTTTAGACTTCAAAATTTCTCTAATCAATGATGGAGATTGAAACAACCTTCCATGGTTATTAACAAAGAATCAAAGTGATGATCTAAAAGAGGTCATTCAAAGAATTAAATCCACAAGATTTTATTCAAACATAAATAATATCTTAACAAGGAAAAGTGAATTTGGTGGTGTAAAAACACATGATTGGCATACCTTCATTAATGTAATTATTTTGGTATATGTATTTCTATATTGGCATATATACATCTTTATGTTTTTTTTTTTGCCTACTTTGGATTAAACAAAAAACAATTCATTTTTATTGTTACATTATGTTATACCTCTATCTCTCCCAGATGACTTAGAAAACAACGTCAAACAAGCTATATATGATATTGAAAAATACATGAGGTAAGTGGTGATTTATATGTCGAGTGTTTTTTCAATTAGTTTTTGATCAACTTAATGACATGTGTTTTACTTGTAATGTAATATATTATGTTTTGTTGAAACATATTGTACTTATTTACTTGCATCATCTGTAGATGATTGTTATTGAAATAAATACATAAAGACGATATAAAGCATTGGAAGAGAGAAATCCCTTAGCTAATGTGTGAAATGAAAAATTATCTACCTTCAGCATTTTTCAATGCACAAGAGCACTACATCATACACCAAGTTGAGGATATTGAATTGTGTAGACCTGTACACACAAGTAATGTGGACGGTGGAGAGGCACTTGAAACCATTGAAGGATTTGGTTAGACAAAGAGCATGTCCTAAGGGTTTTATGGTGGAGGTATATATGGCATATGAATCCATGGTGCACATTACTCACTATATTCCTACATTAGCAAAAGATATGTGTGTGGATTGCAGTTGGGATGTGAAGTCCATCAAAAAATTCGAAGGGGAGCACTTGTTGGGGAAAGGTAGAACAAAAAAAGTGAAAGATAATTAAATATTTAAAGTGGAGATTTATAATATATATATATATATATATATATATATATATATATCCCCATGACTCTTGGATTTCCAATGTGACCTTTTGACTTCCATAAGACTCTTGGACTCCTAAATAACCATTGCACTACTACAAGACTCTTTTATCCACATATGACTTTTCATATTCCACATGTGACTCTTGGACTTCCACACACTCCATTTTATCATTTACTTTTGATAATTACATCATTACATCAAAAAATCATGTGGCACAACACATTGACACACATTATTGTTGAGGAAAATTAATTACTCGGGGGTTTCGTAAAACTTGCGAAGCATGCGTGCACTGTATATGCTAGAAATTAACTTCCAATTTAGTTCAATCTAACTACAAAACCAAATAAAGACAAACCAAATTCACATATTTTAATTCAAAAATCAATTCAAAAGAAATTATAGTACACCGAGCGGAATTGAAATCTTAATCTTTCACACTTGCAGGAATTGAAATCTTAATCTACCACACATGTAGGAATTGGAAAGCACACCACTCTTTCAAAAATGAAATATTAATCTACCACAATTTCAAGAATTGAAATTGCATGAAATGAAATCTACTCTAAGGGATCATGTGTGCATTATCAAATCAGGATCCTATTAAATGAATAATAAAAGCCACATGACATAAAATTAAAGAAAAAATAATCATTCTTAACATCTCAAACAAGAAGAGATATGAAAGCAGTAAATCTTAATTTATGAAAGCAATAAATCTTAATCTATGAAAAACAATAAATCTCACATATTGTAGGTGGCCAATCCAAAAGCATGAGAGATGGCAAGTTGAGAGGCTCCCAATGCAAGCATTACCAAAAAGAGGTGAACATCACTCATGAGCATGGTGTTAAATCTAAATTCCATTCATGAGTAATCTTAACTTGTACACTCAAGTATCTTTAACTTTACACATACCTTTGAAAGGAGAAGGCTCTCCTATTTATGAAAGAACATAAGAAGCAAGCTCATTAATGGAGGTCCATTATTCTCTCCCTAGATCCCTAGAAAATCTCATAGAGTTACAACTCAAATAGGTAATGATGAGACACATATAGAGTTACAACTCAAATTGGTAATGATGAGACACATATCCTCTTTGAACTTTATCCAAATCGTCTTCCATATCTTGAAGGGAACTCGAATTTGAGCATTGGAGGCCACATAAGGGTGCATTGTAAGCTTCCAAATGACCTACACATGTCATGAAACTCAAGCCACTTTTAATTATTAGCAAGCATATGTAATTTTTCTAAGTTTTAACCATAAATTCACTTAAAATACTAGAAATCATTAGCTTTTGGAAAACACAAATGGAACCCATATAATTATGAAAATGGAGGCTAATGAAAGGTTATATGTTCATGAAGCTGCAACATGTAAGTGAAATGGTGGCAATAAAGGTGAAAGTGGATGATATTTTGAATACATTTTGGAGGCTCTACATATCCTCCAACTGACGTTATTGCATGTCCTCATGCAATCGACTACATTTCTTAATCATGATTTGCTTTTGAATGAGCTTGGCTTATATCAAATGTCCTTAAACTTTGCATTTGATAATTTCATTTCTTTTTGCAAAGTATTCCTTGTCATACATTGAATTGCAACATGTTTGGTTGGTTCTTGTGTGACAACCAATTCTAAATTGGTATCAGTTCTTATGTATCAATACCTTTTTCTTTTTTATTGCAGCAAGACTCATTAAACATATTTAAGAATGCATCTTTAAATCAGCCATATAATATGCTCATCATTTAGGAATTTATTTGAAAATCACATAACTTTTGAACCATAATGCAATCATAATTGATTATGACAAGTATGTTAGGATTAAATGAAGTGAAATGGAATGAAGTGATATGGATGTGATAATAAATTCCCTCCCCCCCCCCAACTAAAGGTGTTTACAATTTTTTTTCTTTTTGAGAATGTGGTGAAGTATTTTCCAAAAATTATAATTTTAGTATTCAAGGAATTTTATGATTAAAATATAGAAAAGAACATACCTTTACTTACCTAGGAAGTGGACAAACAACTTAATTTTCGAAGGAAAAGACGATTTTAAGATGCTTTCTTTCGACAAAGATCAATCAGCCAAAACACTAACTTTCGACTATAGATTGAAAATGACAAAGTAAATACATAAGAAACATTTATCAATCCTAGTATAAGTAGGGCTAGCTAAGGAGATGAAAACCTACTTTCTAAGACATGACATCCATTTACAATCAGAAAACAAGCAATCAGAAGAATTTTGGCAAAAAATTTAATTCCAAGGGTGGGAATCTCATATGTAGAGAAGTTGTAGCTATTGTTGGATCATGGAATAGAATGTAGAATTTCATCTGCTTCTGGTTGCATAAATGATGGATGAGGTGGTGAAAGTGGATTCTTTATTTTTACTACTAAATCTGCTATATCTGCTGCAAAATGTTGAAATGATATAGTCTTCACCTGCTACAAAAACCAATGGGTGCAATTCTAGTCATGAAAATAAATGTTTTGTTGTCGAGCATGAACATAAGTCATTGGATTACCGGCCATTGATGAATTTCATTAACCAATGCGAGGCAAACTCGCCTTTAATGTCAACAAGTGCCGAGGTACGTAAGTACATCTTGCAAAGTGCGAATAGATGAGTTGATGTCGAGCCACTTGCAAGATCCAACGATCAAGGGACATTGATGTATTCCCATGATTATTGGAGAGAGAACTTTTCATTGATGCATACAAGCCTCAAGGTACTAATAAGGACTCTAGCCCCGAACCTAGATAATGTGTTGATGCCGATAGGCCAAGACTTGTTAGAAGGGAGGCATTAATGAACCCCCCATCATCTAACGTGAGTATGGAATAATGATTTTGGAATGACTATGGATGGAAAATTTTCAACAAGCAGGATTTATTTAATGGAAAGGAAAATGACAAGAGGGTAAACAAGTGAACGAAAATAAAAATTACGAATCAAGTGAATTATGAAAAATGTGAATGGAAAATGTAAACGGAAAACATGCGACTCTTGCAAGGAAAATGTTGACGACGATGTTTAGCGAAAATGCTTGAATAACTTGTGAGCTTGGAGAGGAACAATGATGGAATTTATGGATGATAGAAATGGATTTAATTGGTTCATGTCTCTTGAAATTGGTCATAGAAGACCAATCATGCATAATTGGCTTCCTTCAATTCTTCGATTGCCCTGGAACCTGAAAAATAAACATGGCACTAACATTGCAACAAACATAAGTGTGTTCAAAGAGAAGTGATCAATTTCTCTAGGTACATATCAAAAATTTGCATAATTGATAGGTTCATGACATGTTTTCATTTCAAATGGTTAGTCCATTTTCACAATTGCGATAATAAATCCAGTTTCTAAAAAAATGATGATATTCACAGGTAAACAATTTCCTCCATTTATGTTTGAATCATAACATTTCATAAAGATAAAGAAATATTATTTGCGAATGCTGGATGATTCTTGCAAAACAATCCTCAATCAAAAATTCATCAATCGATCCTGCAGATAAAGCACATTTATAGTTCTTCTTCTTTCTTACATCATGCTTGAAAATATAACATTAGACAAAACCACTGACAAATTTTAAGCATGATTTCAAAAATGTAAAATTCAACCTTAACAAAATTCATTTTGTGATTAAGTTTAGTTAAGGTGAGCTATTGCACTTTTATTCAAATTTTTTTGTTTTTTGTTTTATGATTTTATTTTTTATTTTTTATTTTATTTCTTGCTTCGACAAGTGTGTAAGTGAATCGTCTCAAAAGTTTTTTGTTTTTTTTTTGTTTTTTATTTATTTATTTATTTTTATTTTTTTTAACTTTGCTCCAATCATGAAAAAAAAATGAGAACATGTTTTCATGGCAATTTTCTTGAAAAGCAATAAATTAATGAAATATTTACAAAACTAAAAAGTAGAAGAAAAACAAACCATATATAGACATTATACATATAAGACATATGTATAATCTAAAATACATATACAAATAAATTTCACAAAAATCATAAAAGAAAACTATAACATACATTTACAAATGTTATAAAACCACTTTATTAAAAAAATGTAACAAAACATTAAAACATAACATATGTACAAACTAAAACATAACATATAACATTAAAAAAAAATGTAACTAAAAAAAATAGAACATAACAAAAATCAATGTAATAAAAAATAAAAAATGAAATTTTCCATGTATAAAATGTATATGTGCGAAATCTTGAAGTAAAAACCGTTTCATAATACCTATTCATTTGACTAGGAGGTTAGGTGATCCTTCCACTACAACTACCATTCCTTCACTTCGATATGATAACCATGGCAACCATCTCTGGTTATAACATTATTTCCATTTCATGTCTTTGGTTAAAAACACTATGATGTCCCCAGACGAATGTAGGTGGCCCCTGCTACTGCCTTCCACTTCCTCTTCCTCCCCAAATGTTTAGAATCCTTCCAATGAACACAATAATGAGTTTTGAGTTCACGATTATGTTCATCTTGACAGCTTAATTCCCACCTCAGATAGCAGTCACAGGCGAAAATAATTGAGCAGGAAAACTTGGTCTGAGTGCAAGGACCAATGGAAGCTTGCAGATCCAATTATAGCTACTACTGTCTTGCAGTACATATTTACTGTTGCGGTAGAAATGATGGCAAGACACTTGGGGAAGTTCGAGTTGGATGCATTGGCCATTGCTTGCACTGTTTTTAGAGGATTGGCTTATGGAATTATGCTAGGAATGGGAAGTTCTCTAGAAACACTTTGTGGACAAGCCTTTGGAGCAATACAATTGTATATGATCTACATGCAATAGTCAATCATCATACTCACAGGAGTTGCACTTTTATTGTCCATTCCATGCCTTTTGTAGATTAGGGAGACGGGATCTTGGCAGATCTTCATCCTGTAGATCAAGGAAATCGGATCATGGTTGCAACTATTTTCTGTGCATTTAATTGAAAATCCATTTTTTTCACGCAATCTGGCAAATAAGGCTCCAAAGAACCCAAAAAATCTTTCAATTGATTATGAATTTTGATGAAATCTATCACGCTAAACATAATTCAGCCCATTTTGAGAAAAACCCATGTTTTATTTTCTGAGATTAGTTTTCATTTGGTCACAAATTGTGTTTTAAAAATGTTGTTTTTAAAGTTGTTATGTGTTTCCTTTGCCTCAGGTAACTGCTTCTAATGCCGGTGGAAATTGAAATATAGCTCGTGGGCCACATGGGATTCTTATGAAATATCCTCAATACAACACCAAAATCTCTCAGTTCTCACCCCAGTTTTCCATCAAAAGGAGTTGTAGGGACTGAGTCGTCTGTAGATTTCCATAGGTTCCTCTGAACTGCCTTGCCAAGGCCATCTTGCCTCCAATTGATGACAGGGGAAAAATATTTCCCAGGGAAAAACTGGCCAAAACGATTATTTTCTAGCGTGAGGGGGTACTGAAGAACAAGGAGGAGGTATCCAGTGTTGAAGAAACCTTTGCCGAAAAAGGAAAAATAAATGGAGATAGACTTGCAGATTGGTATTGAGGAGGAGTTCCCAGAGGATGATGAGAACATTTTGAATATAGTAGAAAATCTTCGTGTGGATGCTCCCATGGCAACAAATTTGGAATTGGATCGGTGAAAAGATTCAAGTTCGGAAACAAGAGACACATCCATAGATAATGTGTCTTCCTTTGATAGTGTGGATCTATCAATATTATTATGTAATGATAATTTTATCCCGAAGATAAACAAAGAATGGCATGGTAAAGATGTCGCAATAGATGTTCTCTCAATGTCCCAACATATTCTCGAGTTTCAAATGTCAATTGTTATGCTGGGAGACATTGTAATATCTATAGAGACAACTACTAGGCAAGCTGAGGAAAGAGGCCAGATACTCCTTGATGAGATACCCATCCTTATGGTACATGGGCTCTTACACCTTTTGGGATATGACCATGAACTAAGTGAGGAGGCTAAAAAAGAGATGGAAAAAGAGGAAGAGTGCATTTTAAGTGAACTTGGTTGGAAAGGCAAGGGTTTAATACACAATACATATGAAGTTCTTGTTCAAGATTCCAGCTCAACAAGCACTTTAGAAGGAGCAAAAGAAAACAATAATAATTGTTAAATATTCGCTATAGTTGAAATTTTGCGACACTTTGTCAAATGTTCATATTTTCAAACTTCTTCAAAGGGCCTCACATGACGAGCTCATCCCTGGCTTCTTCCCTACCATGGGTGCTCTTACTGTGATAGATATAGTGGGTTATGTGTGTTTATTACTTTTTTCCGTTTTGTTTTTATTATTATTATTTTTAATTGTTTTGATTTGGTTTATGTGTTTTGTCAAATTATATATATATATGTGTGTGTGTGTGTGTGTGTGTGTTTTTTATTATGATGGGTTTTTGAATTTCGATTCCAAGTTGACACAATTTAATTTTTTTACAGGTTGCATGAGAGCCTAAATTGTCAATTTCTCAATTCTCTTGAAAAAAAGGAATTGATAATTTTTATCTAAAAATTTACATTTCCGTTATTCAAAAACATGAACATTTTTTTTAATTTATTTTTATTTTATTTTTATTTTTTTAATTTATTTTTAATGTTATTTTTTATTGAAAATCTATCATGATTTTTTTTTAATTATTTAATCAAAACATGAATTTTTATTAAAAAATATTTTGTGATGTTAATGAAAAAAATACAAGAAAGTAAATAAAAATCTAAAGGTTGTAAAGTCTAAAAACTTAAAAAAATGCAATCAAGAACTTAAAAAAAATGGAATCAAGCTTGATTTTATTTTTCCTAATTTATCTACTTGAAAGATTTTTTTTTTGTTTTTTATTTTTTAAGTATATGAATGTTTTCAATGGACCCATTTACGGATTAGACTTTCTAAAATGTTCCTATCCAAATTTGCAAAATGTACCTGATTGTGCATGAGGACATGAAAAATCGTTTTAACCTTTAGATTTGTTGCAAAGATCTCTTGAAGAACGGATGAATGTCATGGTAGAATCACGTTTCAATGCCATTCATCAATGTAGTTCTTGTGCTCCAAAGAATGTTTAATTTGTATTCTACATCCTTTGTCCATAAATGATTCGTATCAATTTTTTTTTTTAATGATATGCAGCTAAATGATTTATGCATCTACATGCTTTAATCATGCATCTAGGAAAAAATTGAAAAATGAAATCTAGGCTAAAAGCTAGTTCCTATGCAGACTTCCCCGGCAACGACACCAAAATGTTGAGGCAAATTAATTACCTATCATTTAATTGTCAACCCAGGGGTTTCGTAAAACTTGCAAAGCATGTGTGCACTATATATGCTAGAAATTAACTTCCAATTTAGATGAATCTAACTACAAAACCAAATAACGACAAACCAAATTCACCTATTCTAATTCAAAATAAATTATAGTACAATTATAGTACAACACACAAAATTGAAATCTTAATCTTTCACACTTGCTGGAATTGAAATCTTAATCTACCTCACTTGCAGGAATTGAAATTGCTTGAAATGAAATCTACTCTAAGGGATCATGTGTGCATTATCAAATCAAGATCCTATGAAATGAATAATAAAAACCACATGACATAAAATGAAATAAAAACCAATAATTTTTAACCTCTCACACAGGAAAAGAAATGAAAGCAATAAATCTTAATCTATGAAAGAAATAAATCTTAACCTATGAAAAACAATAAATCTCACACATTGTAGGTGGCCAATCCAAAAGCATGAGAGATGACAAGTTGAGAGGCTCCCAATGCAAACATTATCAGAAAGAGGTGAACATCACTCATGAGCATGGTTCTAAATCTAAATTCCATTCATGAGTAATCTTAACTTGTACACCCGAGTATCTTCAACTTTACACATTCCTTTGAAAGGAGAAGGCTCTCCTATTTTTACAAAAACATAAGAAGCTACCTCATTAATGGAGGTCCATTATTCTCTCCCTAGATCCCTAGAAAATCTCATAGAGTTATAACTCAAATAGGTAATGATGAGACAAATATAAAGTTACAACTCAAATCGGTAATGATGAGACACATATCCTCCTTGACCTTTATCCAAATCTTCTTCCATATCTTGAAGGGAATTCGAATTTGAGCATTGGAGGCCACATAAGGGTGCCTTGGAAGCTTCCAAATGACCTACACATGTCATGAAACTCAAGCCACTTTTAAGTATTCAGCAAGTATATGTCATTTTTCTAAGTTTTAACCATAAATTCACTTAAAATACTAGAAATCAATAGCTTTTGGAAAACACAAATGGAACCCATATAACTATGAAAATGGAGGCTAATGAAAGGTTATATGGTCATGGAGTTGCGACATGTGAGTGAAATGGTGGCGATAAAGGTGAAAGTGAATGATATTTTGAATACATTTTGGAGGCTCTACAATTACACTGTGATGACATTTGTACAAGCCACAACTTGACAATGATGACATGGAACTTCATGATGATTTGGCAATTCCAAGATTCTCTGTTTATTTCTATAGATATGATCAATACTCCATCTTGAACTTCCAAATGGTCATGGATTAGCATTGGGACATTCTGAGTAATCATGAAATGTATTCAATTTTTCTTAGTTCAAGATATTTCTATGTCTTCATGATGGTTCTTCTATGTGCTCCTTCTATGCAAGTTCTTCTTTGTGTCTTCTCCTTGAAATATTCCTTTAGCATCACCTTTCCCTATTTAGGAGGAATACTTGCCAATGAATTTTACACATGGCAAGTCAAGATCAGTCTGAAAAACCTTCTATTCTATCCCTACTTTGCTCATGAAAGAAGTTTCTTGAGATAGGCCTATGAAAGGACTAAGAAGGAATGGCTTTATGAGGAGGGCACATATGAGATCAAAAATGGCTTAGGAAACCACCAATTGTCACTAAATATATGCCATATGCTATGAGGAGGGGATCTTCAAGTTCCAATGCCGTGGGCAAGTACAATGGACAAAGGTGATGGGATTTTTTACTAAGAGTGTGCCATGCACTAGGCTCAATGGAGTATTAGATAGTGAGAGCACAATTTGACTTGAAAATGACTAAGATGATGCCTCACTGAGCTCTAATACTATGCCACGTATTAAGGAGGCAAAGAAGGACAAGTCTTGGGTGTAGAGAGGGATCACAATAAATAGTGGGAGAAAGACTAAGCATTATTATTGCGCCATGCACTAGGCTTAAAGGAAAACCTTTATGCCAAAAAAATATAACTAAACAATGTATGGTTGTTCATTAGGAATGTGATCTACTCCCTATGCTAGTGTAGAGGGTATTTCAATGGCCAAGGGTTGATTCATTATTTCCTTGAACTATGCTTATGCACTGAGAAGGAAGGGGAGGATTGAGACTAGCGCAATTTGACTTGACAAAGGCTCACTGTCTATTAGAAATCTACTCATTATCTTATGCTAGCATATTTTTCTCTAACAATGGATATATTTAAGAAGATATTGCATAGTTCACTTAAGGTAGGTAGGAGAAGGTCAATCACTTCTTCGAGGAGGGTTCTCACTGTATTGTAAAGGGAGGAGGGCATTTTCATTGCGTAGTTTCCTTTTTCAAAAGAATGGAGGAGGTCCTTTATATCAACAAGAAGTGATTTATGTTCTATCCAAGGTAGAGGTGAACAAAACTCAGTCTAGTAAGTTAGTACAAGAAACAAGGGTTAAGTGACTATGCTTTGAAGGTTCTCATCTTGCAATCAAAGGAGCTGACCTTAAGAGTGACTCAGTGCACAACTCTAGGAGGAAGAGGTATCATCAATGGAGCTCATTAATAGGATATTATAAATCCCCCAACAAGAGGGTTCATGTATTCACAACTTGCACTCGACAGGAGGACCAACAAGAGCTCCAAAATGGCTAATTGTGGGACTAGTAGAGTAAGAGAGGGAAATGAATTCGAATGAGACTCAAACATGGATCACACACATGAATGCCATTGATACAAGCTAGGTAAATGCACAAGAATCATGTGTTGGAATCAAATTTTCCTTTACACCAAAACCTGTAGGTGTTAGTAAATGGACACATTGCTAGAGTTAATAGATCCACAAGAGGTAGTTAATGACATGTCACAAAACACATAGGAAATATTGGTTTATCCAATGTCAAACAATCTCCCCCCAGCGTGAGCTAGGTGTGATTGAAACTTGATACCTTTAGTTCTGATACCACTTGTTGGAATAACGATTTCTGTTACACCAAACCCCACATGCATTAGTAAATGAAAAAATTGCCAGAGTTAATGGATCCATGAGAGGCAATTAATCACATGTCATGAAACACATGGGAAGCACTAGTATATCCAATTTCCAACATCATGAACAATAATCACACCTTGAAATGATATAAAAGTGACCCTTACTTCTAAGTGTGACAATTTAAATGCCACATTGCAAGATTCAAAATATAAGTTGTGACACAAGTGTCGACTGTGACTAGAAAGTGTGTTAATTTGTAGGAATGTATCTAGTGCATATTATAATGATATATAAGGCCATATAGTGTAGAGGAGTGTGTTATAAATACCTCCAGTGATGTGCAAAGGTGTGACCTATACATGAGTGAAAACAACTAAAAGCGACACTTGCGATAGTAAGAAAATGAGAAAATGACAGTTGAAAACGCTAAAGAAATTGAAAGCGACACATTCTAGGGCGAAGATAACATGAAAATGCCAATTTTTAAAGTGAAAGAAAAAGTGATATTCGTGAACGTGAAAGGGACACCTGTGAAAGAAAAGGTGTTCCAAAGAGAAAATTGGGAAAAGTCACCACAATAGAAGTACAATGGCAACCAAAGTGAGTAGGACTATCAATGGAGAGTGTGCGCTAAATTTTGACATAGGTTGAACATTGCGGAGGCACTGCCTTGATGGACTACGCCATGCCTATTCAAGTTTCATAAAGGAAGTGTGAATATGAATTTATCAAGGATATAACATGTGTGAGCAAGTGACTTTGGAATTTAGAAACCAGGAAGAATACTTAAACACTTAGCAAAACATTAATCAACAATGAAGTTGCCATAGAATGATAGATTGTAAGATCCTTAATAGGATCCAAAATTCAATTGTAAGAAATTTTTTTGAGGGTGTTTATCGCATCGTCAACACATGGATATACAATGTAGAATTAATATAAGATATTCTATGAGAAATTACATGATATGGATCATATTCCTACTTCTCACCAGCATCAAAATTAAATTCTTTCATCATTTGCTCAACTTGTTGGAGATCCTGCCTGGTATTTACAATGAAACTGCCTATAGCTCTTTCCAACTTTAACATGTATATCTTATGTGTTGGAACAAAATGAGTATGATCCATATGAAGGCTCTATATTAAAAATTGAAGAGCAAATACTCTTATTGGTAAGAAAGTTGGTAAGTGATATGGGTTTCTTCAGCTCCATATATCCTTATTTATGTATACTCCTTAAAAACATACCAATATCTTATTTTAGTATCTTTATTAAGTTGCAATAACTCTTTCCCTTGAGGTAGAATTCTTGGTGGCTAAACATTTTTTAAGATAGTATAGGAATTAGCCATGAATGTAGATAAAAAGTAATAAAAACCCTCATTATTTTGTTTCATTCTAACAATATTTATCCTCTCCATTAGAGATATTCTTTGACCCTTGGAATAAAATGTGCTTAGACAAAGATAGTTGAATTTATCAACATGTACATATAAAACAGGCTGGCAAAAATAGAAGGATGTTTGAAATAACCAAAAAATTAATTTTTTTTAAATTGAAAGTTGACTAACTCAGCCAGGTAGGAAGGAATGTCTATAACATTTTTGGGTCGAAACATAATATTTATAAACCCTAAGGCCCCTTCATTACAGTCCTTGTATCATATTCACCTAGAGGAGTTAAAATTATGGCTAACATATACTATACATCTTTAGAAAATAGAGAAATATGGTAAGTTTCAGTTGATGGAGGAATTTGAGCATTAGGGAACATAATTTGTTTGAATAGATTCATTTTATTTTCTTTTGGGAGTTGACAATAAGTGAGGCACAATAAGCTTCCGTGAATTTCAAATAATTTTCTATTGTATGGAAATTGAATGCTTCATGAATTAACTTAGGCATGAATTCAAGGATGGTTTCTCCCAACAAATAAAGGATGAAATTTCTCTGAGGTAGAAAGGAGGATGCTATCCAAGAAACAAATCCTACAAAGTGATAAATACTAGGGGTGATAATGTAGTATAACCTTGACTGTATAGTGTGAAAAGGGTCCTATGCATTTTGAAAATGACTATATATATCAAAATGGGTTTCTACAAAGTCAAGAGGGAAGAAAGAATCATGCACTTTGACTTCTATTTCCATCAGTGATAAATGAGAAGGAAGTTTACGAGTAACGGTTTTTTGGGCGGGTTTTTAGAAGTTCTTCATTTTAATCATTTTTTAGGAAAAATAGAACGAGGTGTAGGCTAATGGACTACCTGGTTGGCACAATGATGACATGGAACGCTGATGTCAGGTACTTTGAATATGACCTAGTCATTGTACAATTAGAGCTCCTGAAGGACAGAGTGAATAGAATTAAGATCACAAGAAAAATGCCCCTTTTAAAACTTATTGTACTGAGCGGGAAAATTGATACTAAAATGTGTGCAAGTATGGAAAGGTGACATGGCATATGGAATGACATGGAAGATGATAAGGTATAGGATGGTGAGATGAAATGATGAGTGTGCACTGGCTCACCTAATCATGCTTGCTTGTCATGTATTTCCTTCATCATTGGTAGTTTTTTGAAATATGTTTACTGCTTCCGAGGGGTTCACTTTGTGGTTTATGGGAAATGTTGGGGACCCCTTGGAATGAATCTCCACTATTTATGTCTCCATTAGTAATTTTTCTAATCCATCTTCCATGGTTCCTCCTCACTTTATTCTCCAAGCATGTTGTGCCACTGGAACTCTGCTATGATCATGGCACTATTTGAATATACATGGATCCGCTTCAAAATCGCATGCTAATTACACCTTTAATATTTATTATATGTGGAACCACTTTTGTAAATTTTTGGTACTACAAACCATAAAATTGATACAACCAATTAATTATTATTATTATTAAATTGCAACTCCATCTGTATTGTAACACCAATATAGCCTTCATAGTACATGGGGTTGTCGCAATTTTCATGCCTCAACATCACAAATTTTTCACCTGAACATCACAGTTTTTAGGCCTTAATTTCATTCTTTCCATGCATAATCATCACAATCTCTACACATAAAATTGACAATTCCCACGCTTAGTTGTCAAATTTCCCTCACCTAATTATCAAAAGTCCTGTGCAAATAATGTCACAATTCCTTCACACATACATCACAATTCCTGTCCTTAAACATTGTAATTTCATAGCATGAATGTCGCAATTCCTACACAGATTACATACTAATTTTCTTACCTATCTATCGCATTTACATTGGTATTGTGTCACACATTTTGACAACATAAACATGTTTCTTCAAATGAGATGTGACGACAATTTCTGTCAAAATAATGACACCAATATTTGTGACGACAATGGTCGTTGAAATTTTGAATAGAGAGAATATTGATAATATGAGAATAAAATGTTCAATGTTGTGTAGCAGTTATTTTTCATCATTATATCTATGAATGCTCATCACAAGAAAGACAAAGAGTTGTCACAATTTATTGTTATATGTAGTAGTGGTTCTACCTCCATTCCTTATATTTCAACTAAAGTTGACTCCTACTCACATCATGCCTATAGCTACCGAAGAAACAAGGGTGTTAAATTCACCCTTCTAGAGTTTTAACCAAGGGGAAAAATAAAGTATGAGATGGATCCTCCTAAGATAAGTAAAAAATTGAGATGTATTTCAAAAGGTTGGAATCAAAGGCATAGGAACAAGAATGAGGGACATACCAAGAGGGCAAGGAGTAAATATCAAGTTCAACATCATGGGAATAACTTGTAAAAATGAACCAAGAGTCAGTGGACCCATCAAAATTGTGTAAGGGGAAGTGAGAATCAATTCAACATTGGGGGAAGAACGCGAGTCATAGCCAAACAACGCTGTTTCACTAAACATACCAAGTCCCTCAAAAGAAGGATTGATCCAAGGATTAGTGGATCCATCATAATCATACTCAATGGAAAAAAATTGAGCTAAACATCATGGGAATAACTTGACATAGGTTCAATAAATGTAACTTTACTAAACATACTAGCAACCCCAAGAGAAAAACCCATCCAAGGATCAGTGGATCCATCGAAGTCATACGATACGAATGTGACCATGTTGATGGTGTTAGCTGACTCTAACAATTTAGTTGGAAGCCAAGGGAATGTGCCCATTAATGTGACATCTTTGAACATCCCTACTCCAATGCTTTCAACAAAGGTGGTGGAATTTCCTACAAAGAGGACCATCTGAATATCGTGAAATTGAAGATCAATCTTAAAAATTTCTAATTGGTCAATGGTGACTATTTTAACCTAATGGGGGAACATCACAACTCGAAATAATAAATACATGACTATGGTCATAGCATAAAACTAGATTTGCACAAGAAAGAGGTTATAATAAAGTGGTGCATCAATGATCTCAACCTCAACAGAGATTGTTTTGCCCCCTAGCTTGATAAATAAAGCAGAAAATACCCCTTGAGGCTACATAGCATGCCCATCAAAACTAGCTTTTTGCAAGAAAGAGGCTATAATAAAGTGGTGCATCAATGACGCCAACCTCAACAAAGATTTTTTCCCCTAACTTGATAACTAAATCAAAAAATACCCCTTGAGGCTATAGAGTATGCCCATCAAAATTCTTCAATGCAAATCTAGGCACAAACAAAGTCAAGGAACCAGGAGCTTTCCAATACTTCAAGAACATAATTGTAATGCCATCTCCCACATTTAACCACATTAATTGGTCTGCCAGGGTAAACATAGTTGAGGGCTACTATGACATGACTCAACCTCCTAGATAACCTTAAGGAAATGGAGTCAATAAAACAAGACCCACTGACTTCCCTCAGGTGCTACATGACCCCCAAGAGCCAAACCACCCTTCTAGGTCCCCAAAACCTAAGTTAAATTTCTTTTCCACTGATATGGACTCCCAGGTACTGGCACAATACTTCCTAAATTCGATGGTAACCCTCTAGTTTCATGCATAAGCCTGCAAGGGAGCGACTGCAGTCTTTTTCACGTAGTTTTGTGCCTGGGACTATGAAATCTAAGCAACATTTTTAGGGCTAGTCTCCAGACCACTACCCATAACTTGATGAAACTTTCCAGAACAATGAATGACACTAGGAAAAAGCCATTAACACAAAAATTAATTAAGGACTCTACCTAACATGGTATAACCATAACAATCATTTCGTCAAACACATGGTGAACATGAAATCTACAGGTCATGAATGCATATATGAACATAGAGATTTGAAACTTATATGAGAATCATCAAGAAGATATAATTCCCTCTTAGCATAGTTACAATAGCATCTATTAGGTGATGCATTAAATAACCATTCATTTTCCAGACAAACATGATAAGGTCCATGACTAGAATTTGTCATAAAACCATGCTTCTAACCAACATATAACTAGAATTATAACAAAGATAAAACATCCATCAAATCCACATCATAACAAGTACATTTTATCATAAAATACAAGAGGAAGTTAGCTCTTATTAACATAGAAAAATCTAACCAAATCAGGGACTTCCACGTACCACCTGATTGTCGATTAGGCTAAAGAAAATCTTTCTTTCAGCCAATCATCATCATGCCATATTCCAAGTATGAATGTGGGATCTAGTGGGATGAAACAATACATAAATAACCAAGTGGATCCAAAGGTTAAACCACCTCCACCCTCACACTACCATGATCTCACCTAAGCCAGTACCAAGATAACAAAACCAAACCAAGCTTGGATGCCTCAAAAGTCCTTCACCATCCCTTGAGGAATTTTCCTATCTCCACCCACATGTTGAGGGCTTCCCGTAGAAAACCATCTCCACTCCTAACCCTTGGTATTTTCCTGAGACTGCCTCACCTAGATCCAAAAACCTTCCAGCAATCCAAAGCTTAAGCAAGAATGAATCCCATCACACTGTGGCTATCCAGAAATGGCAAGGCAAGGCTGAAACCACTGATGAATCAGAAAAAACCCATTCCAATGACAGCAAATGAACCAAATACACACATAAATATACCATGCATGCCAAAAATAGCTAGGAAATCATACACGGAACTTGTTACATGCAAGTATTCCCAGTGAAGCTAGTTGATCCAACATTTCCTTGCTTAATCCTTGTTTTCCTTACTTTCTTGTCCTTCCTTTGCTTTCTTGCTTGCTTTATCCTCTTGATGGTATTCTCTCTCTGATATTAATTACAAGTCCAAACTGACAAAAGACTGTGAACTGATCCTCATAATCATTTTTACCATTGAGGCCTCTATTTTCTTATTTTTTCCTCTATTTTCCTTCAATTTTCCTCTCATGCAAATTTGTGATGCTTCATCTCCCTTTTCTCTTATTTTCATAAATAAATATCAATTAATGCCTCTTTTCCTTTGCCAATTCCTTTTCCAATTTCCTTAGCCATAATAAATCAAAAGCAACACCCACTAGGATGTTTTTCCCAACATTCAACTTGGAATACACATCCCATGAACTTGGTCTTATTTTTTCCTCTATTAACTTTATTACATGAACTTTTAACCTGGGGCTATTACAATAATCAAAGTCAATGCCCCATCATCCAAAACTATCATATGAATATGTTGTTTGAAAACTTGGAGCATTAACTAAAATGTCAGATTATGTGGAAGACGCGGTTTCCATAAAGAAGGATTGAAGGTCATGATATTTGAATCAAAGGGATCCACCCCACTAATAGTAGTTAAGAGTGCATTTCATTGCATTGAGAAACTTTGTAATACTTCTAGTGTAGACATAACAACTGGAGCTTAGGCCATATCCTAACCAATACTATAATTATGAGTGGCCCTTGCATTAGGATTATGTGTAGTGTTTTAAGTGTGGGCCTTAGCTAGGTGTGGCACAATGTTCAATGATGGATTATAAAAATAATGTTGGCCATCAAGTGGAGGTTGTTTCATGGGATCCGAGGTAGAAGTTCCACTCTTAGGATTCTCATAATTATGTTCCCTTGTTGCGACATTGATAGCGTTAATCTAGGTTTCCATTGATGTCAATATGGAACTGGCCGAGATGGAATATATTCTTGAGATGCCTGGTTCCAAATGATGATGTCATAACTCTTGTTTGAAGAAGATGTCAAGCCACGAAGATGTCAATAAACTAGTGAAGAATTCTTGCCCGAACAATTCCTTGAACTAACTATAATGTTGTTGAATTCCAATCATGTGCCTTGATCAGTGATCTAGACCTTAGGTGCCAATATACAAGCCTTTTAAGTGGAGGACTATAATTGATGAAATAATACACGTGATAATGTCATACTCTTTAAATAATGACCACACTTTGACATAATTGGAAGACTACTTTGGTGTCTTTGAAAAATTAATGAAGGCTAGACTATGACATATTACTACACTATCATTGAATACATGATGTTATACCTTCATCACGATGTTGGATACTATCATGATGACATTATTGGTGCAAAACAATGGATAAGCCACGCTGTCCCAAAACATTCCTTATATTGTTACAAATATTTTATGCACAAAAATTTAAGGACAATCACAAAGAAAAATAATTTTCACTATCTTAGAGGCAACCTCTCACTGTGATTCCTATAGCATCTTTTAAAGCACATTTTTTCCTTTCCAACAAGCTATTACTTGGCCTGAAACTCCAATCGGTTTGGGAGAAATGGATTTTTGAAGTTAAGAAATTTATTTATGACAATAAGTTGACCTATGCTAGCCTACTCATGTCGGCCTACCTTAAGACATGTTTCTTCAGTTTATTCATTGAAAAAGTGCTATATATAGAAGATCTTCGACCTATCTTTACATTCACTCATCTGAAATATAATTGAGAAAGGTGTTCACATATTGTGAACCATGGAGACCGAGGAATATTTTTGATTGGGCTATCCTTCTTAAACTCAGATAGTAGACTTCCCCTATGGAAGGAATATTGATCTCAAACTACTGGAATATAGTCTTGAAATGCGGATCTTAGACAACAAGTGTCTAGGATCAGTGTATTAAAAAATTACTTATTGGACATTTTCTTAGGCTCAGAATTATATTTGTAGAGAACAAACCACACTATAGTACCTCAGTCTTGTCATCAAAATCTTTAGCCCTACGATAATATATGTGGAACTGTGGTATTACAGATCTGTGGAGAAGTTCAGACTATTCCAGTGGCAATCTAGACCTCACTAGAACTTGGTTTTGGGTGACTGTTTGAAGCTCAGTCTTGTGGCAATTTCTATGTTACGGTTTCCTCATACTCAGGAACAATAATAATTAAACTTAGACATCCGGATCTACTATTTTGGATCTGTGCAGTAGCATTGGAGTAGTGTGATAATTTGGCAAAGGAATATTGATATGCTGAAAAGGTATTTTTATTGGATTACTGTGACGCAAAGTATTTGGAGTAGTAATATTGGTGCAGTATGGTGTATAAGTCCTTGTGTAGAAGTATTGGAATAGTTTGAACGGTGGTCTGGTGGAGTTTTCTGCAAGGACATTTGTAAAGAAGAATTGTCACAATCTAGTGCTGAAGTCTTGGTGCAGCAGTGGTCCAGTAGTCTTGAGATAATCTGGTGTTAAAATATTGGTGCAGTGCAGAAATCATGGTGCAAACTTTATTGCAGACCTTTGGAGGTAACTTGAAGTAATATTTGGGACTAACCTTGGACCAAATTTGAAGAAGGTGCAGAACTATTATTAGATTTGGTGCAGAACTTGGTGCAGTTTATTGAAGACACATTGAAGTGTTGTATTGAAGATGATAATACAGTGTTGATGTCATGATGAGGTAACTTGAAGAGGTTTATTGGGTATTATGAAGAACAATGGTGACACTTTTTGTATGACAAGGTTGTCACTGATGATGTGATGTGGAGACTAAGTGAAGGGATAACTGAAGATTGACAGGGCTCGGTGAAGAATACTTTGGAAGCCGTGAAACCAAACACATCTTGACAAAGAGAAGCTATAGGATTTGTGTCCTTGGAGTTGGTGCTCCTAAACTCAAGTTTGGTGTCTTGGATAATATAGGGTAAAATCCCTAGAGGCCGAAGCCTTAGTAATGTCCAAGTAGGTTTTGGCACATCCCATGTTGGAGCCTGGGTGTTTTCTTCTAGGGTTGGAGCCCTACCTATATTGTACTTGATTCATTGTAAATATTATATTAATAAAAGCATTTATTTCTATTGTTCATTTTTTGTTCTAAATATAAGTGATATAATTGGTAAAAGTAACAATTGAAAATAAATACTGATTCACTGCCCCCTCTCAGTATTTGTGATAGATAGATGACTTAACCATAAAGATATATTGCATAGAAGATAAGGCATTAGAAGAGTTTCCCCCATTTCCCCTTGCTAAGGTGGTGGATGGTTAGCAACCAGATGTTGTTGTTGGACTTGAAAATGATTCATGAAGACAATAGGTTGAAAAGTAGCAAGTTGTTGCGATAAATACTGATGAATCTCATCCATCCAGGGGCAATCATGAGTATGAAAAATCCTGTAAGAATACTGATTCTTATTTTTCTTCATTGGTGCCACTCCCAATATTCTTTTGCGTTTGTGATTCCCCTTGTTCCTTATTTGAAGTTTAGACTTGTTATTTTTCTTCTTACCTCTTGTTTGTTAAGAATTCTTAGTCAATGTGGACCAAATTGAATTGACCTCAAAGGTGGGAACTAGAGCATTTGGAGTTTGAGTAGAAGGCTTACTAGCCAAGGCACTTGAAGAGAGGTTCATCTAACCCATTTGATAAGATAGTTTTCGTATGTTACTAGAAGATACCGACCCCATGATTCTCTCAGCATGGGTTCTAGATTTTTTATTTGAAGGATTAGTCTATGATCAAGGAGCATTGTGAATAATCTCATATAAGGTACTCGCTTGAGAATATATCAAGTGAAGTTGATGGGAATGAATGATCACTTATTCCTTGATTTAGGCTCCTACATTTTCCACATATTCAACAATTTTAGGCAATAAGGACTTAATGAACCACTCATGTAGAAATACATTAGGAATCCTAGTTTTAATTAGGGCTCATGTCCTCCTTCACTCATGAGTATGAACATAGATGTGAATAGAGTTATCTTGATGAAATCTAGTGGGAATATCAGTACCTAAAGGAAATTGATAGTGGTCAACAAAATATTGTGCTAAATATAGGAAAGAATCATATGCGATGGATTCTAAGACAATATGCCATTTGGTAGCAACGTAAGTAAGATCCTATTGGAAAAGATGCAACCTAATGTTGTCATCCATGAATGAATTGGATGCATGCCACAAATAATAAGTATTGATGTGCATTGTAGGTTCTTCTCTAGGTTTACCATCAAAATTAGGAATGCTTCCTAGTAGTTTATGAAGGATAGGTGGCCATGCAATATTATTTCTAACGGGATTGTTTGTTAACTTAGATAAATGTGGAAAAGATAGTGCTTCTAAGAAAGGATAAGTGAACTATGCTTTGGGGGGTCAATATGTTCTCTGTGACCCAAGTAGAGGAGGTTTTCCACCCATAGCTTGGTTTCTAGCATAAGGTTGACTCACGGAAGTGGTTTGTATAGAGGTGTTAGCTCCAACACCCATGTAAACCTATTGTTGGTTAATGCCCCCAGGGTAGATGCCCTTGTCGAAAAGGGATTCACCAAAGGTTATGGACCTCTTGGCATAACCTAATTTGAAAGGGTTATTAAAAGTATTAGGACACCATAGATTATACACGTATATAGAATTTGTCATCCTAACAACATTCCATGGATCTGAATGAAGATCCCCTTAATGGTTGAGTTCTAAAAGGATTCAAGGACCCACTAGAAACAAATATACCCTTGGTTGTGTTAGAGTATGACGTAGTCAAGGTAAAATAATTTCCACGAAAAGGAAATTCATTATTAGTTATAGCCATACCTTCGACTGAGATATTGGCACCCATCATGGGACCAATGATCCAAATGTAAATATGAAGCTTGACCCTATGACATTTGACATAGGAATACTATACATGATCAAACTATAACCTCCACTCAATGTGAACAGAGATGATATGGTCATTCATGTCGAGGCACCCGTGGATTGACGAAGTTGAGGGAAATGGATCTCAAGAAGATTCTTCCTGAATCAGGAGAACGATTTATCAAAGGACATAGTATGGACAAGACCTGTGGTCATTGGAGTAGAAGTAGATATGACACATGGAATACCATCAGTCACTATAGGTGCAAACCCAATAGATTCTTTCATAGAGGTAGAATGGTAATCCATGAAGAATTCGAGTAACAAACTATGTAGAGATCCACACAAGTCAACACCCCCACCTAATGATATGGGTGTAGATGTATGATGATAAGTTGTAATACTAGGGTAAACCACTTGCAAATATATGGTTTAGGCTTCTAAGTATCACCCAAAGTAGCCCTAGTGTCAGCTTAGTGGGGCCTGAACCGGGTTCAGAAGTGATTTAGCCAAGCAAATCTTGGTACTACTGGCCCTTTCATCAATAGTCTACGGAGCGCGGACTGAGGTCTCACCCAAAGTAGTATGGGAGGGTGCTAGAACTAGGTTTCTGCACCCTGGGGATGTCTGAGATGAGGTGATTGGTACGCGGTCCAACCTTCGCACTTGCTACGCTACGCGCACCTGTAGGCACCCCGCTCCCTATGTTATTGTCTTCACCCAGTTCCAGCCGTAGCGCAACCCGTGTTATTTACCCAAGTCTTCCTTAATTAGTCTTCAGTTCGCTGATTACATATAATCATTCATACGAGTATTCATCAAGTGCGCGTAGTAAATAAACAGAGTAAAGGTAATGAATAACATCAACATAAGGATTCCAAAACAGATACACATAATAAACTTCTCTTTATTATCTTCCAAACCCAAGTACAGACCTGACTCAACCCTGTGCACTCAGCTGCAAGGGTTTGCACACTCAGCTGTGGACTCCACTAGGCCTCTTCGCACTCAGTTGCAAAGCCTCTTCCTACTACTACGACCCAGTACACTTCAGATTCCACTCTATGCTCTAACCATGCCTTTGCTATTCTATATCTCTATGCTCTCCTAAGCTATCTTTACACTTAGAACCTCACTTTATTTATACAATCCCATGGTTTGCAGACCATGGTTAGGCTGACACAACTTTACATTAAATTAAAATACAATACTTAGGGTGGACAACCCTATGACTCAATTGTACACTTCATGCTCCACGCCTGCACTTTGTGGAGTCTTACAATACAATTGACTAGAACTTGGGGTTTGAGCCCCAAAACATGTTGTGGGGGGTCCCATGCTCAACAAGCCCCTAACACAATCACCGTGACTTGTCCCGAGTCACTCTATTGGTGTGGTGATCTTGGCACGGAGCCCCTCCAACTATGCCTATGTTGCGTGAAGGTCCGCACCGCACTCTTCTACTGTCTGCTGGATCCGCTCCATTTCTACTTCTGAATCATCTGCATCTGATTTGAGTCTCGTTTTTGGTACTAGCTTCTAGTGCATGTGTTTATAGTCCCGCGCCTCTATCCGACTCTTTGGGTCGCACAGACTGTGCTTCAGCTGGTTAGTTAGATAACCGACCCACCTGTGTAGGGCTTCAGGTGACTACCGTTTACTTTTCATGGGAAGGTTTCTCCATTAAGTTTGACTAGCTAGACCACACCTCTGTTTGTGACCTCTTTGACCACATATGGTCCCAACCAGTGCATTCTAAATTTTCCGGGAAATTTTCCAAACTTGCTGTCATACAGCAGCTCTAAATCATTTACCTTGAAGGTGCACAACTTGATATGGAGGTCGTGCCAGGATTTCTCCTACTGATTTTGTACCTACTGGTGAAATCTAGCTAGAAATCATTCTTTCTTGAGTTCTTCTACTTGCACGAGCCTTTCTTCGAGCCTTTCTTCCAGAGCTTCATGGTCCATCATGCCTGTGAGCATTGCTCTTCGCAGACTAGGTACGATGTACTCCATCAGCATGACTGCTTCCGTACCATAGACCAACCGAAATGGCGTCTGTCCTATCAATTTCTTACACGTTGTCCTATACACCCATAACACAGTGGGTACGCATAGGTCCTAGTCATCCTGCTATGTGTTACATATTTTGGTCAACACAGTCTCCAGTATTTTATTGAATGCTTCTATTGTTCCATTAGCCTGTGGGTGGTATGGTGTACTTTTCTGGTGATAAACCTGGAACTCTTTTGTGAGTGTGCTAATGGTTTCATTCAACAAATGTGTTCTGCGATCACTCATTAAGATTTTCGGGCAGCCAAATAATGTCATCAAATTTTCGAACAAAAACTTTGTAGTCGTGGCAGTGGTGCAGTCCTTAACTGGTTGTGCTTCCACCCATTGTGTCAGGTACTCTGTTGTGGTGATGATGTAGCACGTACCCATGTTTCCTTGAGGTTTGATTGGGCCCACAAAGTCAATTTCCAATTTCTGAAATGGATGTAGTGTCATTTGGGGATTTAATGACATCTCGTCCCTTTGTGATGGTTTTCCCATCCATTGACATATATCGCAGGCGTTACAACGCGCTTTCGAATCCTGGTGTAGGGTCGGCCACTATAACCCTGCACGAAGAATCTTTTGTGTGGTCGCGCTTCTTGTATAGTGTCCTCCTACAGCACCCCCATGTGCTTCCACGAGGATCAGACCTCGTTCAAATTTTGGTATGTATCTTCACAATATCCCATTGTTGCCCATCTTGTAGAGGTGCCCTACGATGACAGAAAAGTCCATCGTGTGCACCACCAATTCCTTCTTCTATTGGATGGAGTACTCCTTTAGTGCAGTCCCTGTTGTTAGAAAACGAATTATATATTTGAAGTGTCCATCCGCAACACGTACTACAAAGAGTTGTGCATTAGGTAGTCCCTCCTCCAAATTTGTTGCTTCCTCACTTGTCTCAATTCGTGACAGGTGGTCTGGTCCTGCGTTTAAGCATCTCGACTTGCCTATGACCTCAAAAACATATTCTTGAAATAGTAAGAGCCATCTGCATATGTGCCCCCCCAACACAGGCTTGTTCACGAAGTATTTCAACATGGAATGGTTGGTATACATCTTGAAATGTCATCCAAGTAGATAGTGTCAGTATTTCTAGAGCACATACACCATTTCCAACCCCTCGCGTTTGGTGGTAGAGTAGTTCTTTTCTGCTTTAGACAATATTTGACTTGTAAACACGATCGAGTGATCCACACCCTCCATGCCCTCTTATGTGAGTACGGCTCCCAACGTGATACACGACGCATCAACATGTACATGAAATTCTACGTCCCATTTCAGGAAGACCAAAATTGGCGCGAAGGCCAGTTTCCCCTTTAGGACATCCAAAATCTTCATGCAATCATCGTTCCAGAAATATTTCACATCATTTTTGAATAGCTTTTCCATTGATGCAATTATTTGGGCATAACTTTTGATAAAATTCCTATAGTATCCAGTGTGCCCCGAAGTAGCACGTAATTGTTTGACACTGCGCAGTGCTTCCAGATTGAGAATAACATCAATCTTCATAGGGTCCACCATCAGGCCTTGTTTGCAAACCACATGGCCTAGTAGGTTGCCAAAGGGAACAAGGAAGGTGTATTTTTTAAGGTTCGGCGCAATCTGGTGTCGACGGCAAGTATCCAACATCAAACGTAAGCTTGCTACATGGTGCTTAACTAATCCAAAGACAATCCAATCATCCAAATAGACCTCCAAGAACTTGTGGATGTATTCTTTGAACGTCACCACCACTATGTGTGAAAATATTGCTGGCGCATTCTTCAGTCCAAAGGGCATAATGGTGTATTGAAAGTAGCCCCATTCTGTTGTGAAGGTTATTTTGTTCCTATCCTCCGGCGTGATCTTGATCTGATGGTACCCTAAGAAGCCATCCGTAAATGAGTAAGCTTCTTGACCGCCAACATTCTCCAATACTTCATTTATGAATGGTGTTGGGAAAGGATCGTGAACATAGGCGTCATTGAGCTTTCTGAGGTCCACGCATATTCTTATTTTTCCTTTCTGTTTTTTCTCCTGTACTACCATAGGACTCACCCAATTGGATTCTTCTATTGGTTTGATAATTCTGGCTGTGAGCATTTTGTCTAATTTGTCGTGGACCTTTTCTTATACTTTGGGTTTAAGCGGTAAGGCCGCTGCTTAGCCGGCTTCATGTTCGATTTCAGGGTGATCTTCATCATCCCTAAGTCACTAATGATCCCTTTAAGGTCCATGATTTTGGTCGGGAACAAGTCTTGGTATTTGCAGAGTAACTCAGCAACCTTTTATACTGTAGCATCATCCCAATAGTCTCCCAATGTCGCATACTTCAGCTCCGCTTCTGTGCCAATGTTTACCTGCTTTGTTTTTAGCAGTACGGTGATGTCGGGATCCTCAATTGATGGTCCTCAAACCTCGCAACAGCCTTTGTTTCTAGAATATCAATATTTCGAGGGTCATCATCATCCTCCTCCACCTACACATTATAAAATTCCAGGGCACTGCTTAATTGGGTTGCCCATACTGGTTGCAGCATTTCCAATGGCTCCTATGGTATTTTGAGGATGATGACTTTTACTACTTGCAGTACATCGTCAATAGTATCCGACCTCTAGCATTCAAATGTGACTATTAATAAAAATACCTCGCGCAAGACATCCCATTCGCCCATACCATGTCGGAGTTCTGTTTCAGTATACCAATTCATGGGTATTACATCCAAGGTATGGTATAATAAGTGTACCCATTCAGGTTGTGGTTGTTCCCCGTAGACTTTGGTCCATTTCGTGAGGTGTGTACATGGGTCATCTCGTCCATCATATTTTTCTTCTAACCATAGATGCGGCTTCCCAAACCGTAGGCGCATCATCCTTCTGCAGCCGCACCAATCCTCAAAATTTCCTTGATGTGTACCCCACCATCATATGAGGATTGTGCGCAGTGCCCACTTCAACGCAACGAAACGTTGTTGTTTCGGTACTGCGGTTCCAAATTTGGTTAGGAATTCATCCACCGCTGTCAATCCATCATATGTCAGTAGCTCTCTTGCCTCTGTTTTCTAGCAACACAATGATCTAACCATCATGTTGCAATTCAGCGTTGTCACTTTGTGCAACCAATTCTACCATCGCTCTACTTCTTTGTCTGAATCCGAAGTGTAGGAACTTTTGCGCTCCCACGAGATCCTCCCATCTGCAGTCAGATTCACCCAATCCTAGTCTCACACAATTATCTTGTAAATACAATCAAGATCATCATTTCTATCGTCGTCGTGCACTGGTTCAGTGTAGCGCGCTCCCTTGTCTCGGTCCAATGGGACTACTATGCGTAATGACTTTTTCTTGAAGATCATCTTGCGCTTCTTCAGGTTGATGACTTTTTTCACATCGGTGGCCCAGTCTATTCCTAATGGTGTTGGATAGGGATTTATGTCATCGACAATCTCTATTACTTTGAAATCTTCCTATGCACTTGCACCTTCAATATCGACTATTACCCCTTGCAACCTCCCCATGGGAAAAATCTTCTTTTGGTTCGCCATTCGTAATTGGATAGGGGACCATTGTAACATGGGCCTACCCATGCGTTCCCATGTTTTCTTCAGTAATACATTTGCATCCAAACCCAAATCTAGGATTACCTAATCCATTTCATATTCCCCAATCTGTGTAGTCAACCTCATTTCCATTCTAGTGAGAAATGCATGCTTCCCCAATTTTCGGATGACGCACAGTTCCCCTGACCCTGTGCACCTGGTGATTAGTTCCTGTAGTCCTTTAACTACCTTGTTGTCATGCAGCAATTTCATGCATGTCTCCAGAAAGGTAGTGTGCATTGAAGGATCCATTCCTAGCTCTACTTGATCCTTACTACCTGAAGTGGAGGCCTCCACGAAGCTCTTCTTAGCTTCCATGAATGTCTGCTTTACGCGTTCTAAGTCAAACTTGTGTTCCTTTGCAAGAGCCTTACGAACCTACGTAATTTCCTCTGGCTGCTTCCCCTTATCCTCTCCCATGGTCACACCACTTCTGAGTATCATGTTTACATTCAGGTCCTCTTCGCGCGGCTCAGACCTCATCATTTTTATATTCTGAGTTGGGGGAGGCTAGAATATGCCTTTTTCGCACATCTTTGTGATCAACGTAGGATAGTCTATTGTTTCATGATCAAACTGAGCACAATACAAATAAGATATCCTCGTCGAGTTGGTACAATCACAGTCATAGTGCCCTGGTCATTCACAATTGTAATAAATTAACTATCTACGGCCACTTCCTGGTCCTCGACCTCGCCACTAAAATCTAGTGCATGCCATCCGACATCTAGGTCGAGGGCTTACGTTTCAGTCTGCATCCTATAGGCTAGGGTTCGATCCATCATTAGTTCGTAACTACGGCAAGTGCGCTCATCGTGGCTTACCGACTTGCAGAAATTACAGAACAATTGTTGGGGTGTCTGTGTATATTTCTGCAACAAATGACAATTGTCCGTCATGTTTTTCCCTCCTATCTAAAAGATCGCACACCATAAAGCAGGTGTCGCACTTGACCCTGCCTATGCCTCTGGTCTTAGTGGCATTGGTCCTCCTCCTGCCAAGTAGTTCACGAACACTGGAAAGTGATCCTTGTCATGGTCTTGGCCTTTGCATTTTATGCATCATACTTCCTCGAGTGCCTCTGGCCAAGGTGCCCTATCTTGCTTCAAGCTTTGCATTTCCAAACACAGATTTGGTAGTTGCACATGGATTTGTTGAACTCCCAACCTAGGGTCTTGTATTGGGGTCTCATGTAATCTCATCACCATTTCCGACGATTTGGCTTGGGTAGAAATTTTATGTTGTGACAATGTTGTCCTCAAGTGCGATGCCATAGATGCTACAAACCATGTGTGATGCTGTGCATCTGCCAACATTATATTGGCTTCATGGATCATACTCTTCAGCCGTTGATCTAGATCCTAGAGAGTCTCACTCAGAAGCATCGCGATATCTTTAAACCCGATGATTGATTGTGTTTCTGACTTTGGTCTGCTAAATTCCCTGTTCAGCATGTTATAGATCTCTGCTATCCTTGCGTTTGGGTGGTTATTAGAATGTTTTATGTACCATGTTAATGTGCAAACCTGTAGCACGCTCACCAATGTAGCCTTCTTAATATTATCGTCCATGACACCTTGTGCTTCCCATACTGCTCTTACCATGAACCAAAATTGGTCTGGATCTTCATTCCCTACTCCTTTCAACACTGGTAGTTTGATCACACTTGCCATACTAAATTGCGGAGGTGGTGGAGGTGGAGTGGGTGGAGATGGAGGTGAGGGAGGTGAAGCGGGTGGTGGTGTGGGTGGAGGTGGTAATTGCAGAATCTACTGCCTTATCAAAATGACCACGCTTCTCGGAGAAACCTTCGCATGCTCATCCTCACTCTCCCACGAGGGTGAAATTAAGGGACTATTTTCTAATTCTTCACTACTTCTACCTATGCAGATATTTCCACTCCACGTAGTCCCAAACATTAATTTATTCATAACCCGCTTTTCACATAACAACATATTAATCTAGGTGTTCAAAGATTTTAATATACTTACCTTGCGGTCCCTTGAGAAAAAGTCTCTCTACCTCGCTGTAATTGACGGTCGTATCCACCGTGAACTCAGTAATAAATCCTCCTATTATTCGGTTGAGCTAGTGGTCCGCAGCTCGTGCTATCTTATCCTTTGAGGCTTCTAGTTTGCACACTAGCTCCAGAGTCAACACTATTGGTTTGTTGAGCCTGCACCTTCCCTGGCTATTTTATAACCTCGCGATCCACTCATACAGCTCAGATGGAAAGGATGCAAAGAAAATCTAGTGGATTTCCATATACACGTAGCGATCCAGCCACTTTTCCTTAGATACTTGCAGAGTTCTATTTTCCTGTGTCGCAAACCCGCGAATCTTCTTTTCCAACCACTCTTCAATTTCCTTCTTTGTTGGGTTCCAGTGGCATGACATCAGCATCCCTTATGTAGATCGCGGTCCCAACAATGGAACCATTTGTTGGCTTAGTGGGGCCTGACCTAGGTTCAGAAGTGATTTAGCTAAAAAAATCCCGGTACTACTGGCCCTTTCAGCAACAGTTCGTGAAGCGCGGACTGAGGTCTCACCCAAAGTAGTATGGGAGGGTGCTAGAACCAGGTTTCCACACCCTAGGGATGTCTGAGATGAGGTGATTGGTACGCAGTCCAACCTTCGCACTTGCTATGCTACGCGCACCCCACGCCCTATGCTACTATCTTCGCGCAGTTCCAGCCACAACGCGGTCTGTTTTATTTACCCAAGTCTTCCTTAATTAGTCTCTGTTCATTGATTACTTAGGTTAAATTTACATATAAGAATTCATATGAGTATTCATCAAGTGTGCACAGTAAATAAACAGAGTAAAAGTAATGAATAACATCAACATAAGGATTCCAAAATAGATGCATATAATAAACTTATCTTTATTATCTTCCAATCCCAAGTACAGACCTGACTCTGCCCTGCAAGCTCAGCTGCAGGGGCCTGCACACTCAGCTACAGACTCTACTAGGCCTTTGTGCACTCAGCTGTAGAGCCTCTTCCTACTACTACGACCCAGTACACTTTAGATTCCACTCTTTGCTCTAACCATGCATTCACGATTCTATATCTCTATGCTCTCCTAAGCTATCTTTACACTTAGAGCCTCACTTTATTTATACAATCCCATGGTCCGTGGACCATGGTTAGGCCAACACAAATTTACATTAAATTACAATACAATACTTAGGGTGGACAACCCTATGACTCAATTGTACACTTCACGCTCCGAACCTGCACTTCGCAGAGTCTTACAATACAATTGACAAGAGCTTGGGTTTTGAGCCCCAAAACATGCTATAGGGGATCCCATGCCCAACACCAAGATGAAAATGTATCTATGGCAGAGTTAATTCTACACTTGCGAGGAAGTGGATCGTGCCCGCCTCGTATAGGGAAAGGACTACAAGTCTACGAGAGTGACATGAACGAAATTTTGCCTTGGTCACAGCTAAAGGTGAATCAAATAAAAGAAAATGAAAAGATTAAGTCCACTAGATACAATCAAATAGCACACTCTACAAAAATCCTAAGGAAACAAACAAGCATATTAGAGTGTTGGTTTTGTTATATTCTTTCCATGACTAAACCTTGTGCATTGCGCCGGATGTTGGCAGGGGGTCATAGGGGGATGGACCTACCTATGGTTTTGAGCATAGATTTCGCACATGGTTTTGAGCATGATGGTTTTCTATCCATGGTAATTTTTAGATCTGGTCAAGGGAAACGGTTATGTTCTAATCCAGGGTTAAGGGATTGGGGTTTATGGATGCTTCGACATATATATATATATAATATATATATATATATATATATATATATATATATATGTATGTATGTATGTATGTATGTATGTATGTATGTATGTATGTATGTATTGTAACATTGAAAGGAATATAATGAAAAAATCAATCTGGTAGTCCCAGTTTTGGGATCCAGGGGAAATCTTTGTGTATATATGTTTTATGTTTTATGCTCTTGCCATTTTGCTTATTTTATATTTTTAGAATTCGTATGGAGGTAATTTCTATACAGGGTTAAATCCTACATTTGGTATCAGAGTTGTTTTGGCTTTAAGGGGATGCCCTTATTGCTGAGGGGTTTTTGCTCAGACCTTTCGTAGATCCTATTCAGTGGGAGATCTATGGGATCGATTCTTGTGGTGAAAGAAGATGGTGAGTAGTGGAAAGATAGAGATCGATAAATTTAATGGTTAGAGTTTAGGGTTGTGGAAAATCAAGATGGAGGATCTGCTGGGGGATAAATATTAGTGGATTGTGGTAGATCCGGGTACTAAACCAACAACAATGTCAGTTGAAAACTGGGCAAATTTGTATCGGAAGGCAAAGAGCACAATACGATTATGTGTCTCAAATTCAGTATTGTTGAATGTATCAGGGGAAGCTTTAGTGAAGGATTTGTGGGACAAGTTAGGGAATTTGTACCAATCTAAGTGTTACACTAAAATTTGTCACCATGACTATCTACAATTAGTATGGCTCCATCAACAGTCATACTATCCTCCTTGGCAAGCCTCATACCTCTGCTCTCCATGTCAAACTTCAAAAAAGAGAGAAAGTCATTAAAAACATGTTTATCTCTGGGTATGCAGTTTCTCTCAACCTTACCTGCGTGTACGCATTCCAAGTTCACAGTACCTGCGTCCTTGCATGCTCTGTATGTAAAGGGGTGGGTGTGTACTCCTGTAAAGGTCAAAAGGCGCGAGTTTCATCTTAAAAAAGTTACTTGTGGTCAAATCTAGAGCATTCTAGAAGCTTGTTTGACGTGTATTGAGTGCCTCCAGATGGTTCATGTATCCCTATGAA
>APFE031319819.1:164981-182781 GCA_000404065.3 Pinus taeda | reverse complement strand
TGGCCCAACTGTTCCCAACTGTTTCCCAACTAAAAAACTAATTGGGAGAAGTATAAATAAGACCTCTATGGGAAGGCCTTAAGGAGGAGAGAAGAGATACAATTACTATACAGAGATTATCCCCTGACCAAGTCTGAAGTATCCCTATGCTTCAAGCACTTCCCCAAGTCCAGGAAACACTTGTTTCCTTGAGTGTTGATATTCTCCCACTTGCTTGAGATATCATGGTATTGATTATGGAAGAAGGTTGTTCAAGACAAGGACTGGACGGACCTGGAGGACGGTTCCACTTGGAGTCGTAAGAAGAAGACTCTAGTGAACCCTTTCCATGTTTATTATAGTTTTCTACAATAAAAAGAAATGGCGTGTTGTTCCTGATATTGACCTTGTTTATGCATCAGATGTTGTTGTAACTCATGTATGAATGTCATTTGGATGTATAACTAATCATCTCACTTATATGATATAAAGTTGATTTCATTAAAATGATTTATCTATATGCTACTATGTATGTTCGGATTGGTTGATTTGCAGATTCGAAGATCATCAGGAGTTGCAGAGGGTCTAAAACCTGCTGGAACTACCCAAATGAAGGACATCCGGGTATGTTCATCCATACATAGTTTGTTTATTTAAGCATGTTGCCTGATTTGTATGCATGTTTCTTGTTATAGATTACTCTTGCTTTGTTGGGGTTTTGACCCAAAGCCCTAGGGTACTTATTCCTATAACAGAATTGGCGACTCCACTGGGGATAACAATCTTGTTATTCCTAGTTTGGGTTGTTTAGTGTCAGTGAGGGCTCAGTTCTTGGTTTTCTTGCTGTGACAGTATTGCCTGCTCCTGTACGAACTCATACTTCAAGTCTGATCTTTTTTATCAGGCCTTATTTTTTATTTTTCTTGCAAAACTTAGTATACGTACCTTTGTATGTTTATAGAAGCATACACATGCTTTTTTCTATGAACCGAAACCGCGTATATGCGATTTTATTTTTTCAGAAGCGCGTGTACACAAACCTGTGCTAGAACACAATTGCGTTTACCATTTTTTGCATGCTTTTTTCAAATATTTCTGCCCAGAAATATTTTTTTCTTGGTCTATTTGGTTTCTGAGTGGTCAATTTCTGTCTTTAGATTTTAATTATTCAGTGAGCTTACTATTTTGAATTCTCTCCTGCTTTGAAATTTTTTTGGCCCAGGTTTTCTTTTGAGTGAGTTTTATGATTTGTGTTTGAGCACACAAGGCTTCTTATCGAGGTTTTTGATTGTTCTGCTCTTCCGGAATAGCAAATTGTTTTCAATCTTTGTGTCAAACTTGATTATTGGTCTACTCACTTTGCTTTCTGTCATTTCGTGGCCTTACACCTTTTCTTGCTTTTTTAAAGTTTCTTTTTGATGAATTTGAAAGTGTTTCTTTCTTGACTTCTTGGTCAGTTTCTCAAAGATCTTTTGTTGCTTTTGTATCATTTAGTGCAAGTTGAAGCCTTGTTTTTTTGTTCAAGTTTTCATTCATGTCGAATTGGTAACTTATAAAGTTTCCTTGTGCTTTGCTTTCGGTCTTTGAGTCTTTAGTGGAATTTTGAGTGCTTTTGAAAAGTTGTTTTCATTGTTTCTCGAAAAATAAAAGTTCTTAAAAAACATTGTTTTTGCTTTCTTTTGCCAAGTTTGATTTTGGTTTCTTTGGTTTTTTGAAATTGAATTGTGATTTTTCGAGATTTTCCTTTCTTATTTGGAGGAAAGTTTGTATTTGAAACTTGCATTCTTTTCAAACACTTAAGTTGGCTTATTAAAAGTTATAAACAATTGCTTTCATTTCTTTTTAGAGTAATCTAGAATCTTGCATTATCATGTACACCTTGCATTAGGGTAGTTTTGCATTATTAAAGCATCAATAGTCTTTTTAGTTTTTGTGAGTGTGAAGTCTGCTATAAGAAAAGAAAAGGAAAATGTTTTTTTGCTTTATAGAAGTTTCTTAGAACCCAAATAGAAATTGCTTTTCATCGAAGAACAAACAAGTGCATTTCATATAAGTTAGTTTTTCATTAATTTCTTTTGCGTCATACAAACACCATCGATTTCATTTCCATATTGTCCCTTTGACTTAAAATAACAGCCACTTTAAATCAAGCGCTTAATAGAATGAACTAGAACTTTTTGTATTGTCATCAGAATACACCAACAAGTTTTAGGTTTATTTAGGGCCTTGGATTAGGCAAGAGGAGAGTAAACTCTCCAAGGCCACTCTACATTGTAAAACATAGAAGTTTGATTAAAGAGTGAAATCCAATAGCGTTAGGGAGATTGGAAAAGCTCCGTGACTAGGAGTTAAGCACGAGGGTTCGTGAAAATAAGGACGAGAGATACCCCCTCACTTACTTGTCAGATCCTACCTCACGACTGTTCCGCTTGACTTCTGATATGAGTTGGTGTCTTTAGTTTCCTATCCTAGGGATCTAAATAGGTGGCTGTGGAGGGGAATCCCGTGGCACCTGAGGTTGACATTACATCATGTTCAACAGTACTTCTGGAGGGCACCCTTGCGAAGCTTGGGGGCTTGCACCGGAAAAGGCTATTGTTTGGAGGTCAACCTAACTACCTATAATACCTTAACTAGTAGAACTGGAGCGTAATTACCCTAGTCTATTTTCGAAAGGCCCTTATTATTAACTTTCTTGTATTTTGGTGTCTGGTCCTAATCACCCGAAGTAGAAATACTTGGAAGTTGTTTGATTGCTAATCTCTTTAGGGACATTTTTAGTGTGTGTTCTGTGCTCCTAGTCAGCCTAGCTTTCAATTTTCTTGAGTCTTTAAGTAGATCTTATAAAAATAATTCAAAGTGGCTGATCGACCATCTTGACGGTCCCGTAGACTTCGTGGGCTTTCACCTGCGAGTCCAGAGCCTTCTCATAGAAGGTGTAAGAGTGATTCTACTAGTGGTTTTCAACCAGTGGTAACAGGTGCATCAGAGATTGATCCTCCACTTGGGGGCATTATTTTATAATATAGAACTAGTACTACTGTAGAGTTAGAGAGGAACACACTAGTTCTTTCTCGAGTACTCTTCTTATCGGAAGATAGTATTGAAGTAGAAGAGCTTTCAGAGTCAGTTGCGGCTCCGAATTCTCCTCTCCGTCTTGATCATCTAGATGTATTGTTATACATAGGAACTCCAACTCATAGGCCTTCGAGCCCAGGTCCACACACATCTATCCCTTCGATGATCACTGTTGGAAGCATGGCATCCACCACAAGTGTTGCGAGTATGTAGACTCCCATATCTGTGCAAGGGGGAGGAACTATTTCCATCCCTTCTAACACTCACAACACATCCTTATTTGGGTCTACTTCCATTCTGTCGACGAGTGGAAGTTCTCAAGCTAATGCATTCAGTTTTGGGTTTTTCCCTTTTGTAATTCCCTCTCAAGGTATTCCTTTAGTTCCATTGAATGTACCATCAACCGCCTCCACGTCCATGATGAGTGGATCGGCTTCTTTTTAGGGTTTCCCATTTGGAAGTGGTCATATGCCACATTCCAATCTAATAGTAGGGTCTATGCCTTTTCCTTTTACAAGTCAAGGCAGTAATCCTTTTTAGAGTTGGACAAACCCTGCAGTTAGTGGGATAGGTGGTGGGAATTAGTTTTTCAGCCAACAAGGGAACGTGTCATATTCCTTGGTTACTTCATTTCAGAGTTTTTCACCCTTAGCTAATGCTTGGAACCCTTATCAAGGGCTATCAACTCCTTACAATACTTCGTTAGGGGGAAACTTTATTGATTACAGAGGATTTTCAATTGGATTTGATCAAAATCCAAATTTTGTTGGACCACAAGGGTCACCTTTTGGTCCAGTAGGTTCTACAAGTTACTTCAGGCAACCTGGTGCATTTCAAAATCCAAGTGATTATTTTTATACTTTTGGGAACCCCATCCAATCTTGGTGCAATCCCCAAGGTCCTCCACGACTTCCTTTTTTGACCATGCTTAATTTGCCAAACTTGACTAAGTTGAAAAATGATCCAATTAGGTACAATCCAGCTTGGCCTTCGGTCCCAACGAAACTTCCATCGAATATTACGAAATTCGAAGGGAAGAATGGTGAAGACTTGGGTGACCTTGTAACCATGTTCCATTTATGGTGCTCATCTAACTCCTTGATCGATGATTCGATCAGGTTGAGGTTATTTCAGTGCACCTTAACTGGGAATGTGGCTAAGTGGTATATAGAGTTGCTAGGGGGAACTTTTACTTCTTTCGTTGATTTGGCTAACATTTTCTTAAACCATTTTCAGTTGCCTGTCCGTTTGAAGCCAGAACTGAGCTTTTGACCAATTTTCAATAGGACACAACTACTCACATTTCGGATCATATCCAGAAATGGAGATGGAGAAAAAGGCTCATAAAAGCCGAAATTCCACCAAAATTCCATCTCGAATGGTTTTTAAAATCATTACAACTTGAGATCTCCACATATGTTTCTCTTTCTGGTGTTTATTCGGAAGAGCAGGCTATCTTTCGTGCCCAATAGTTAGAATTGATATATTCTCAGTCTGGGACTCTTAAGAAAATCTTACTTGATGCTCCTAGATCCATGGTTGATGTAGCCAAACTGAAGCCAAGCCCTCATGCTGATGGTATAGGTGGATTGGTTGATGCAAATATGGTGAACCTTTTGAGCCAATTGCAACAGTTGTCTCTACAAACTGCTTCTTCCAACTAGGCTGCATTATTTACTCCTTCGCCTTCCCAACCTTCTTCCATAAATGCCATCCAGGCCTCTAACCCCAAAGGAAATAAACAATCCGATGGGAAGAAGAAGGGACGAGGTAAAAAGAAAAATCAGGAAGGGAAGGGTAATGTGAACAAGCCCGGCAATGGTGTCGGTGAGGGTAGAAAAGAGTCTAAGAGAAAGGTTAAATTTCCATGCAAGTTGTGCAGTGGAGATCATTTGACTCATATCTACTTGAAAACTCAAGATGCTCAGCACTTGTTAGTGCAGAAAGGGTCTTCTAGCTCCTAATCTATCCTAACTAACCCTTTCCCCCAAGGGTAGCGATTGCTTGCTGGCGTGAACTCAAACCCTAGTAACTTTGTAGGGGATAGCCAAGAGGGGAACAATTCCTCAAATGTTTTCATGATGAGTTCTCATGTCTATGTGGCTACGCGAGCACGTGATTATGGTGAAGCAGGAACATCTAAGGATAAATTTGTTCCCAGAACTATGGACCCACTTCGTATTGAGTGACCCTCTGTTGAGTCTATACCTTGGATACTGAAAGGTTCTGCCAAGCGCGCAACTATTAACCCTAATGCTAGGGCAGCCCAAAACTAATCGATTGTAGAAGATCTGGCTTAGAGTCCTTGCACTATGTCTAATTTAGAGGTACTCCAGTCATGTCCTACTCAATGAAGTGCTTTGCTTTCAGCGATTGGGGCAGTAGATCCAAAAAATTCTTTTGTGCTCACTTTTGATATGCTCAATGTAAAAAAGAGACTTCCTCACCATATGGCTTTTCAAATAAAGTCTGCTTATAGGAAAACTAATGTTTTTTGAATAGTTATAGATGAGGGAGCTTCCACATGTGTAATGTCTATGTCATGTTGGAAGCCCATTGGATCACCTGTAGTTGTTCCTTCACCCACTCTCTTGACAGCATTTGACGGACATTCTCATAGGCCACACAGGATTATCCCGGCCTTTCCTATATGTGTTGGAGGAAACATCATTAATATCGAAGTAGAAATTGTTGATGCCAAATTTGATTACAATCTCCTCTTAGGAAGGGATTGGATTTATGAAATCGATTCCATAGTGTCATCTTTATTCCGCATCCTCTATTTTCCTCATGAGGCGAGAATTGTTAAAGTTGATCAATTGGATTATTCTCTAAGTGACCCTCGGGAAACTTTGGATTCTACAGTTCCATTGGTTGATAACCCTTGCCAACCTATCAAGAATTTAGGAGTTGGGATGTACTCTTCATTGGGTATTTTGATCTTCCCACTCCTATAAGTAGAATCAATTCCATTTCGTCCTCCAAGGAGTCTTCACAGGAAGAGTTCTTTCAAACTTGTTATTTTTCAGACCCTTGGACCTTACCTTCACCTGCAACCGCATTAGATGAAGGGAAGGATGGAGGAATGACATTCCCCATGTTTGTAGCAGAGCTTAGATATCGATCGATCGTTAACTCTGCATACAACCATCCTACTCCTTTTTCAGAGGAGGAGTTAGATGGTGATGTGGCTCCAGCTTGGATGCTTGAATCTACTTCTGCTATGGATTTCTTAGATATGGTTTTACCATCTGAGGAAGCAATTTTAGAAGCAATGATAGGAGTAGATAGATCGTGGGAATATTTACATCATCGTTCATATTTTCTTCCTCCATTGCAGGAAGTCAAATCTAGGTTCTCAAATTTGCTTACCACCGATGTTTGTATGGTTTCAAACCCTTTGGCTCCAACACACAAACGTGCCAAAGGTAATATGTCATTTATTTCAAAAACTATACCAATAAACATCTCTAGGAACCCTAATGTGATAGAAAATGTCTTCATTGGAGCCGAGGTTCCCCTGAAGAGATTCAAATTTACATCGACCTATTTAAAGAGTTTCAAGATGTATTTACTTGGTCTTATAAAGAAATGCCTGGTATTGATCCATCCATCGTTTAGCATGAGATCAAGATGTATGAAAATGCCAAGCCAATTCGTCAGAAGTTTCGGCCGGTCAATCCTAGGAAAGCAATAGCTATTAAAGCTTAAGTAGAAAAGTTGTTCAAGGGGGTTTCATATACAATGTTCCTCTAATGGAGTGGGTTTCAAATCCAGTCCCAGTTCATAAAAAACAAGGAACGATCTGAGTGTGCATTTACTTTAGGGATTTGAACAAAGCTTGTCTGAAAGACAATTACCCCACACCATTCGTTGATCAGATAGTTGATGAATGTGTGGGTAATGATATTTTCTCATTCATTGACGGATTCTCCAGTTATAATCAAATATCTATTCATCCAGAAGACTAGCATAAGAAAACTTTCATTTGTCCCTGGGATACCTTTGCATACAAAAAGATGCCTTTTGGTCTTAAAAATGTTGGATCTACATTTCAGCGGGCCATGTGTTACGCTTTCCACGACATCAAGCACGACATTGAAGCATACTTGGATGATTTAGCTGCTCATTCTCGAAAGAGAATCAATCATCCTAGACACCTTTGGTTAGTTTTTGAGAGATGTTGATTTTACAAGATTCAATTGAATTTGAATAAGTGCATTTTTGTTGTTAAATTTGGTCGGTTATTAGGGTTCATAGTATCAACTGAAGGGATTCGAGTTGATCCCTTCAAGGTTGAGGCAATAATTCAGTTGTCTCCCCTGTCTTCCATCCAAAAACTTCAAAGTCTCCAAGGAAAGGCAAATTTCTTGAGACGGTTTATAGCAAACTATGCTGAGATAACTAAAGGATTTATGCATTTACTAAAGAAAGGAGTTCCATTTTTATGGGACCACTTTGCACAACGCTTTTTTTATTCCTTGAAGTAGGCATTAACATTTGCCCCACTTTTAAGTCCATCGGATTATGGTAGAGATTTCCATTTATATCTTGCAGCAGCAAAATCAACCTGATTCTGGTTTAGGAAGATGATGCTCTCATGGAGCATGTGATTTACTACTTGAGTCGAGGCTTGGTAGGCCCTAAACTACACTATTATTCGGTTGAGAAATTGGCCTTGGCAGATATCCATGTGGTCCAGTGGCTTCATCATTATATTCTGCTACACAAAATGTTCGTCTTAGCAGTGGTCAATCCTTTCCAATTTGTCCTTAGTAGGCGAGTCATTGGGGGTAAATACAATCAATGGATTTTTATTTTACAAGAATTTGATCTCAAGTTCTTGTCAGCCAAGTCTAAGAAGTCATTGGTTTTTGCAGAATTAATTTCTAAGCTGCCTTGTGAAGAAGATATTGTTTATGAGGAAAGTTTCCCAGACAAACATCTATTCCTCATCTCTTCACAAGATCCCTGATATGGAGATATCATCATCTATCTCTAGACTTAGAAGTTCCCCCCTGCTTCCTCCAAGGATGCATCGAAAATTATGTCACCTTGCTAAGAACTATGTCATCATTGGTGATACATTATATCGCCGAGAGGTTGATTCAATCCTTAGGTGTTGTTTAACTTTAGAGGAAGCAGATATTGTGCTCAATGATTGCCACAGTGGAGCTTGTGGTGGTCATCTATCAGGGCTTGCTACAGCCTAGAAAATCTTGCATGCTGGCCACTTTTGGCCTTCGATTTTCAAAGATTGTATTGAAGCGATCAAACGTTGCCACCCTTGTCAAGTCTATACTCGGAAGATGCGCGCCCATCCAGCTCCTCTTTTACCTGTTATCACTGTCAGTCCTTTTACAAAGTGGGGCATTGACTTTACCACTTGTAATTCGCATTCAGCGGCGAATCACAAGTACATTATAGTGGCCATAGACTACTTTAGAAGTGGGCTGAAGCCATGCTTACTTATAAAAAAGATAGTGAGACAGCAGCACTGTTCCTCTTCAATCAGATTTTTTCACGTTTTGGTATCCCGAGAGAGATTGTCACTGATCATGGTAGTCATTTCCAGAACCAACTGATGACCAAATTGGCTCTTAAATTGGGCTTCCAGTAGGAGCATTTGTCTCCATATTATCCTCAGGCCAATGGGTAAGTTGAAGCTGTGAATAAGTCCCTTAAGACGATCCTGCAAAGGACAATTGACAAGAATCGCTCCAATTGGCACATCATGTTGTACTCGGCTCTCTGGGCATATCGAACCTCAGTAAAGACTGCCACCGGTTTTACACATTTTTAGTTCGTTTACAAGATGGGATCTATTTTTCCTATTGAATGAAAAATTCCATCCCTTTAGCTAGCTGTTGAGCTTCTTCCAGAGACCTCTAGTCTCAAAGAGCGCCTTGTTCATTTGGAACATCTCGATGAGTAGCGTCGAGATGCCACCATAATAAACGAGGCCCATAAGAAAAGGGTTAAAAATTAGTATGATAAAGCTGTCCGTCCTTGGGTCTTTTCTGAAGGCAACCTTGTCTTGGTCTATGACCAAAATAAAGATGCCTTGGGGGAAGGCAAATTCAAGCCTATGTCGTATGGTCCCTTTATAGTAAAATGAGTTTTGGAAAAAGGGGCTTATGAATTAGTCAATTTTGAAGGGAACAAATTGACGGAGCCCCGAAATGGGCTCTACCTCAAGAAGTATTTTTCTTAGGTTATGGCTAAGCAATGGCTTCTTTGTATATTTTGTATTTTTGTACATATTTTGTCGGGAGTTTTTGTGATATCGACACTTTTTTGATCTGCTTTAGCAGGTGTTGATGGATGACTTGGTCTATTTCGGATTCGCTGATGGTGCTAGTTGACACACTCAGAATCTCGCTTCTGCAGCTTGGGTGATATATTATCCATCTGGTCAGTTGATGGTGTCAAGGGGAGTATGTATTGGTTCTGCTTCAATTAATATTGCCGAATATACTACCGTTATTAATTTACTATCCGAAGCTATTTCTTATGCAATTGATTCATTGGTAGTGTATCTTGACTCACAGCTGGTAGTGTCACAATTAAATAACATTTATCGGGTTCAGGATCCTTATTTATATCACCAATTTTTTAGAGTGAGGGTGTTGCAATGGTCATTTGTTTATATTACTTATTTTCACATTCCAGGATCTGAAAATTCATTAGCGGATTCTATCGCTAATCAAGCATTAGATTGGCATATCAATCATTCATCAAGTTAAGAAAAAAACATCAAAAAATTGGAACTATATTATATATATATATATAATATATAAATATAAATATATATATATAACTAATAATATTATAAAAATGCCCGTGTGTACATAAAGTGTTCAAAAATAATATACAAAATTGGGACTAAATTCCCATAATCATGTCCAGTCTATCTATCGACCTGGTTCAGGATGAGCGACTAAGAAGGTGACTACTGCATTGGCCACATGCCGAAGTATGCAAACCCAGTCTCGTGGTACTCCTACCACTCGACGCTGCATCTCCTCAGGTAGGTCCTCTATGGCCACCATCGGTACCTGGTGAGTCAATCTCACCAAGTTTCTTTGGACTGCATATAAGACCCTCTCTGTCTCAGCAGCCGCCTCTTTGGCACCTCTTCCGCGATGCCTGTGCTGCGGGAATCCATCTGGTCTTACTGGACCCACATCTGGAACATGATCTTTATGTCAGTATTTTAATCCCATCAAAAATATTTCTAAGTTCATTTTCATATTTAAAAACATAAAAAAAAATCTTAAAAATTGATAAAAACTTAAAAAATTGTTACCTATCTCTCCCCATGCTGCGTTTGGTGGCAGCACCAAGTCTAGATCTCCTCGAAAATCCATACCAGCATAGGGATAGTCATCCACAATGATGATTTGTTGTTCCCACCAGGAGAGGAACTCATCATCAAAATTAGTCCTCGGCCCGTCCTTACCTCCAAGGCATTTCATCAAGTCGACCCACCTACCCATCCAAGGATCTCGGGGGTTGCTGATAGAGAATGATACCTTGGGACATAGCCCAGGCACCTTCTCGAAGAAGAAGGAGCATAAAATAGTCCCATATCTAAAAATTTTGGTCTGTCTTTTCTGAATGGAAGACAACTGGCTCTTCATATTGGTAAGAAGAGGTGTACACCAGTCAAAAATAGTGGTAAGGCACTCCATGACCAAGCTCATGGATACTTGCGAAGCTTGGTTCAATGAGGCTGATCCGTTTATCCTGGCTACGGTGAACAGTAGAATCCTCAGGGATAAGCTCTCCACATGTTTTATTGGAATCTGACTTCCAATTTTTTCCGGATGCCCAGGACAGTAAGTGTGTACGTACTCTTCTACTGAAAGACTACCTCGTGTCCGGCCCATCGAATGCACAACTTCTCCTCTCCGAGAGAGACCAGTGATAAATTAAATATCTTCCACCTCTATCCGCAAGGGCATTTGATAAATCATAAATGCATCATCTTCGACACTCCAATAGTGGATTAGAATTTCAAGCATACGAGTGTTGGCTTTCATGTTGGTCATTTTGAAAATTTTCAACAAGCCACATCCCCTCAATGCATCTAGTGCCTATTGATCATTCATAACTTCATTATCAGTTGTGGTATGCTCCCTCTCTCTCCATGTGATTGTCATCCTGAAAATATATATATATATACATAAATAATATATATATATATATATATATTAATATTATCTATATATATAAAAATAAATAAATAAATAAAATAATAAAATAAAAAAAAAATAAATAAATTGAGTTTTAATCGTTATATTTTTGTATTTAAATTTCAAACCACTTATATGTGGGGTTCCTTTTACACATAGTCGCATGTAGGTTCATTGTATATGTGGGTTGATAACATCCAACCCACATATACGTGGAGTTGAAATTTTTGACATAAATTCCTACGGTCAAACCTTAATAAAAATTTCTAAAAACAATCACAAAGTAATGCAAGCTTGAATTGAGGGTTACCTAATGATTTTGATCCAATTTGAATGGTCCAATTCTTTGGGTGCAAGTTTGCTCTTTTTTCTCCATAGATTTTGCTCTCAACACAAATGACACAAATGGTGAGTCAAAAGGTCATTTTATAGCTTTGAAATTGTCAAATTTTTTCAAAACTTGATTTTTTTCGTCTCATGAATCTTTTAACTTGTGGGTTTGGATTGTCAGGAATAGGTTGTTTTCTCAAGGTATTTGGACACTTCTTCGAGATTTCATATTGTTTCCATGACCGCTCACCCGTCATGGCAGGCATCGTTTTCTCACTAGCATATAGGTTAGGGAATCCATTTTTTCCATTGCATCTTACATACTAGCCTCCATTTGTCGATACACTTGCCATATGGTCGATCCCATCATGTTATGGTTAGTAAGCCATGTTCACTCACCAATTTTTAAATCATGACACAATGGTAGAGCCATCCTTTACATGGGCATCGAGTTAGCACTTCACTGACATTTGTTGCCCATGCTGTTATATTTATTAGGCTCAGGAGTCCTCTTTAGTCCCGCCATGACTAGTGCGTTGAAGACTAATTTCTCTTTGCTTATTTGCTTCATTTTGGCCTTATACCCTAGAGGCTCCTTTGTGTTGAGTTGTACTATTGCATTGCATTTTGACTTTTGCACCTTTTGGCCTTGAGTTAGCTTCACTTGGACTCGTGTTTAAGCCACTTATTTGACCATGTCTTCTGCAAACTCAAACCCGCAATCACTTAGCTTCTGCAACTTGACGCATCCTTTGATCCGTGGAAGGAACATACCTTTGAGTGTCCTTGACCATTTTTGCCTCCCTACATTGAGCATAAGATTGTTCCCATCCCATGAACTAGATCATCTGTTTCACTAACACTAGTTCTTTCCACTGTACTATAGAATTCTTTTATTCTTTTTCCAACTTAAAGAAAAATACTATATAAATATATATATTATATATATATATAATATATTATATATATATAATATATATATATATATATATATATATATATATAGATATATATATATGTATTCCAGAAAAAGATCAGGAATAGGACAACATTTCCATATATTGTTGGCAGCTAGAGTCAATTGTGTCGCCCTTGAACAAAGCACTCAAAAGAATGTCTCTCCTCCATTTTGGGTGGGATTTAGTTTGACTTAGGTATGCCTTAACCTTGTTATTGAGTTAGTTCTCCTTCAATTGGTTATCTCTTCCAATCATATGGAGAGTTCATTCGTGCCTCCTGTATAACAAACTTATATAGAGTTATCATATGCTACCACATAGTCATCATTGAGTCGTACTTTTGTTCAAGGGAAGCAAGCCTGAGTCAGCCTCTCTGTGGTGTCTCTTGACCTATTTTTCAGTCAACCATCCTTGGTTATCAGTGTCTCATTTGTCATCACATCAGTTATATTGGTCCTTTGCTCGTGCTTGTTTGAGAAGGTCTCCATTGACTTTTTGCTGGTAGGTCTTGTCCTTATCGACGACGACATATTGTTCTGAGGGAAAGCCTAGAGCCGCACCCTAGCCCTATTTTCATTATTGATAGGTTACCTTCTGCTTAGCATCGATCAATATCATGGGTCTTTGACTGAGTGGTTTCCTTTGTGTTCGACATCAGCTTTCATTATCACACATTGGGAATTGTGCAGTGCCTTGGTTTCCATTTGAACCTATTGGTGGATTCCTCACCTCTGTGTCAGCTTTCATTATTGGTTGGTTCAAAGGGTTTCTATCGTGCGCTAGCTACATCTTGTGTACATTAGAAACATGCTTTGGTTGGGTTACTACATCTTTTTTCATCTTATTCCTACCACATTATTGGCCTACAGGTTACACTCGTGCTAGATTGATGAAGGATGCCTTAATGCCTTCCTTCTAGCGAATCTTTTCCTATCGACTACGACTCATTGCTCTAGGGAAAATATCTAGAGTCCATTTAGTAGTACCTTGGGCTTTGTAGTCATTAGTGGCAGATCCTTCGCTATCGACAGTGGGAAACCATCATTGTCCCTTGATTGATAGATTCTTCTAGGTGTTCAACCTCAGCTCATTCATTCTCACTTGCTAGATTGTACTGGGTACCTTGACTCTCATTATCATTATCGGTGAGTAGTCTCATGTTTGTTAACAGTATACATCAATGACTGGTAATCAAAATATTTCTCACATGGTCAATTTTAGATCATTTATCCCCATTGTGTAGAAATGTACCACTGCGGTCGGTGAAGACCTCGGGTTACATCAGCATTCTTTGGTTCACTTGTCAGTTGTTCCTATTGATGTTAGTTAACACCATCCACATTATATGTTGCAGTCCTTCACAATGACATCTTATATGTTGACATCCGAGTTACGATGTAGTATCATCTTATTCCATCATGTTCATTTGGTACTATTCGGATCAGTTTTGACATCAGTGATCAGCTTCATCCTTCAGCTTCATTCATCATCTTCTTATATATGTGATGTTTAGACATGTACTTGTTCAATCATGATTAGATGATCCATTATGTACTTTCAGTCTTTTATGCTTGTATACATAGTGGATCTGCTCGTATTTGATATGCGGACATGATTTAATTTCTTTGAGCATGGGTATGCCCGCCTTAGACAGTTGTTTCTTTCTGATCTTCTTTTGATGGCTTGGCAGGCTGAAATTTGGTGAAGTCCTTCTCTGTTTTGATAGGTTTCCTTTCCATATACTTAATACATTTCGGCCATCATGTACCCCTTCTAACCTCATATATTAGGGGGCATTTGTTATAGCTCCAAATATCACCCTTGGTATTTGTGATGCTTGGTTTATGGCCTAGGCAACCCCTCCTTCCAGACTTGGTCCAAATATTTTAAAATTGGTGTTTTACTCCATGTACACTACTTTTCCCTGTGATAAAAGCATGTACACGTGGGTTAGTCAATACCCAACCCATGTATATGTGTTAAAACACTTAAAAAAAATAAATTTCCTTAACTATGGGTGGAGTTCATGGGTTTTACCTGTTGATTACCTCCTAGTTCCCGTGGCCCAACTGTTCCTAACTGTTTCCCAACTAAAAAACTAATTGGGAGAAGTATAAATAAGACTTCTATGGGAAGGCCTTAAGGAGGATAGAAGAGATAGAATTACTATATTGAGATTATCCCTTGACCAAGTCTGAAGTATCCCTGTGCTTCAAGCACTTCCCCAAGTTCAGGAAACCCTTGTTTCCTTGAGTGTTGATATTCTCCCACTTGCTTGAGATATCATGGTATTGGTTATGGAAGGAGGCTGTTGAAGACGGGGACTATACAGACTTGGAGTACAGTTCCGCTTGAAGTTGAAAGAAGAAGACTCAGGTGAACTCTTTCCATGTTTATTATAGTTTTCTACAATAAAAAGAGACATTGTCTTGTTCTTGAGATTGACCTTGTTTATGGATCAGATGTTGTTGTAACTCATGTATGAATGCCATTTGGATGTATAACTAATCATCTTACTTATATGATTTAAAGTTGATTTCATTAAAATGCTTTATCTATATGCTGCTATGTATGTTCGGATTGGTTGATTTGCATATTCAAAGATCATCAGGAGTTGCCGAGGGTCTAAACCTTGTTGGAACTACCCAAATGAAGGACATCCGGGTATGTTCATCCATACATAGTTTGTTTATTTAATCATGTTGCCTGAGTTGTATGCGTGTTTCTTGTTTTATATTACTCTCGCTCTGTTGGGGTTCTGACCCAAATCCCTAGGGTACTTATTCCTGTAACAGAATTGGCAACTCTACTGGGGATAAAAATCTTGTTATTCCTAGTTTGGGTTGTTTAGTGTCAGTCAAGGCTCAATTCTCGGTTTGCTTGCTATGACAGTATTGCCTGCTCCTATAGGAACTTAGACTTCAAGTCTGATCTTTTTTATCAAGCCTTGTTTTTTATTTTTCTTGCAAAACTTAGTATACTCACCTTTGTCTATTTACAAAATCTACACACACTTGTCTCTGTTAACTGAAACCGTGTATATGTGATTTTATTTTGTCAGAAGTGCGTGTACATGCACCTGTGCTGGAACATAGTTGTGTATACCATATTTTACATGCTTTTTTCAATTTTTTCTGCCCAGAAAGATTTGTTTCTTGGTCTGTTTGGTTTTTGAGTGGTTTGTTTCTGTCTTTAGATTTTAGTTATTTAGTGAGCTTACTATTTTGAATTCTCTCTTGCTTTGAAATTTTTTTGGCCCATGTTTGCTTTTGAGTGAGTTTTATGATTTGTGTTTTAACAGACAAAGCTTCTTATCGAGGTTCTTGGCTGTTCTGCTCTTCTGGAACAACAGATTGTTTTCAATCTTTGTGTCAAACTTGATTATTGGTCTACTCACTTTGCTTTCCATCATTTCATGGCCTTACACCTTTTCTTTATTTTTGAAAGTTTCTTTTTGATGAATTTGAAAGTGCTTCTTTCCTGACTTCTTGGTCAGTTTCTCAAAGCTCTTTTGCTGCTTTTGGATTGTTTAGTGCAAGTTGAAGCCTTGTTTTTTTTGTTCAAATTTTCATTCGTGTTGAATTGGTAACTTACAAAGTTTGCTTGTGCTTTGCTTTCGGTCTTTGAGTCTTTAGTGGCATTTTGAGTGCTTTTGAAAAGTTGTTTTAATTGTTTCTTGAAAAAGAAAAGCTCTTAAAAAACATTGTTTTTGCTTTCTTTTTCCAAGTTTGATTTTGGTTTCTTTGGTTTTTTGAAAGTGAATTGTGATTTTTTGAGACTTGCCTTTAGTATTTGGAGGAAAGTTTGTATTTGAAACTTGCATTCATTTCAAACACTTAAGTTGGCTTATTAAAAGTTATAAACAATTGCTTTCATTGCTTGAAATCTGGCCAAAAGACCGACAACTTGCATGATGTATGGCCTCAGAGATATAATATACAACAAGCTTCCTATCATGGATCTGTATTTAGTGTGATTTACTAATGGTGTCTCATCTTCTTTGCATAATTTACATCCTATAGTCAGAGGTGTGCTCACTAGCTTGCAATCTTCCCTTTAGAGTTTCCTTAAGATATTGGGATTACAATATAAACACTCCTTGTGGATACTGAGAGATTTTTAAACCCATGAAGAAGGAAAAATCTTTGATCATGGACATTTTGAACTCTGTCTGCATACATTTTGTGAATTGATGCCCCAATTGTTCCATGTCACTATCAAAGATTATATCATCCACATACACTACTACAATTAGTAGATGGTTGCCTTCAAACTTTATGTATAAATTGTTCTCAATTGTACATTTCTTAAAGCCCTATTTCTTAAGATATTGTTGAAGTCTATAAATGTCTCTTTTGACCATCCTTTTTGCCATCACATTTCACCTTTTTGATATTTTTCTACAAAAGCCACAACATATTAAGGTCAAGATAAATACCAAAAGATGAAATTTGGATCCAAGATGGATAGCCACCTACTAGCATTTCTTGGCAAGTTAAGTGAAATCAGAGATCTTGAAGTCAAAGGCTAAGTCAAACTTGGAGACTTCGTATTGCAGTTAAAGAGAGGAAGCAAATAATCAAGTGAGCAAGGCACTTAGCTGTTAAAAAACGAAATATACGATCACTTTGTTGGAAATAATACTGAGAGGGGGGGTGAATCAGTATTATCAAGTCAAATATTCCTTTTTCAAAAAAATCAAATGATATACGCTACTTCAGTTAATTAAACCTACGTATATACACAACTATGTAGAAGGAAACCCGCATATACAAAGCAAACTTTTAATTCACTTTATCTTTCTGATGTTGATTGTTAATCTATGTTTCACAATCAAATAACCAGTAACTAGAAACAGTAAAACAAAGCAGAAAGACAATCACACATAAGAACACAAGATATAAGGTGGAAACCCAATGTGGGTGAAAACCACCTGCTGCAATTCGTCTCTATATTCTTTTAAATTAGAAACTTCTTTTACAATGAACTGGTGCAATCCTTTACCAGTGCCCAAGCTGCAACCTGCAGAGAGCTACAACCCTCTCTCATTCTCCAGCTTCTCTTGGAAGGGAGCTACAACCCCCTTTAGCTCTTGCACTAGTCAAGATACTAGTGCGTAGGTGTTGGCCTACTGAAGGCTACAACCTTCTCTTTCTTCTAGGGACCACGTTTCATAAATTTTCAGACTGGATCCATGAACATCAATCAATCATCAAGAATTTCTCCATCAATCAATCTCCTTTTCACGAATTAGAT
>APFE031319819.1:0-135287 GCA_000404065.3 Pinus taeda | reverse complement strand
CACTTGTATACATTCAGATGAATCTACAGAAGAAATATCAGATGTGACAGAGTGCATGGGTTACCGGACAGCAAAAGGGATCAGATGACAGTTCACAAGTAAGCTTTGCCATCAAGTCCAAAGGGGGAGATTGTTGGCATTATGGCTAAAGTGTTGTCCTTGATGGCAACCTATTCAGGTGATGAATCACTGTACAACACGACAGTAGCAGAGCTTGTTTACAACAGGACAGTAGCAGAGATTGATGATCAGCTATCAAATATTGGAGAAAATAAGAGGTACGCAGGTACACCTTACATAAGGTGCGTACACGCAGGAAAGTGTTACATAAAGTGCGTACATACCCGCAGTTATCTAGTTCATGGGGTGCGTACCCCCAGTGCACACACTTCAAGACAGTCAAGCGCCCACACATGGGGTTTTCTCATGGTATTTAGCCGTCGGTATTGTGTTATCATGGTTTTAGCCCGTGGTATTGTTTATTTTATTATTATTATTGAGCCCCATGATCCTTGATTTGAGGAAGAGCTTGCCTATATAAAGCAAAGGAGATCATTTGGCTTAAGCATGTTTTGGTTGAATATCTTATGAGGGTAAGATCTAGTCTAGATCTAAATAAGGCGAATCTACTGATGGACTAAGATCTCTTCGGCGCATGTTCAGATCCGTAGATCTGACTGTCTGGGTTCTTTCTGAAGTCTTGAAATCATCTATGCCGGAAGGTACGCAGGTACAGTGAGCAAAAAATGCGTACATACGTAGGAGCGAAGAGTTTCAGGTGCGCCGGTACGCAGGCACAGAAGGGTTTCAGGTGCGCCGGTACGCAGGCACAAAAGGGCTTCAGGTGCGGATGACCGCAGGCAGTTCAATGGACTCAGAGCGAGGTATGCAGGCTGGCAGTTGAGCAGAGTGCGTACTAGTATGCAGGCTAGCAGTTGAGCAGGGTGCGTACTTGTATGCAGGCTAGCAGTTGAGCAGGGTGAGTACGTAAGCAGGCAAGCAGTTGAGCAGGGTGAGTATGTAAGCAGGCGAGTAGTTGAGCAGGGTGCTTACTTCTGTTAAAATCTTTGTTTATCATTGTTGTGTTCGGGGTGTTGAAGTGATGTCTAGTTTCTGGTATTATGATCTTATGATAGCCGTATGAGAAGTGATTGAGTATATCTTTATGTGATCTGATGAACTAGATCTGATTGATGAATCTCATTGTATATGTATTGATCTAGTGATTGGGTGATTCAGAAGGTTGTTTGATTATGAGCTTCAATGTGGTTATTGGGTCCAGTATGAAAATTGGATGAAATGTGGCCCTTTCAGATTAAGTGTTGTGCTTCAGTGTATCCAGTGTGAAAATTGATGAAACGTGGTACCTGAAGGAGAGAAGATTGTAGGTCAGCACCTACGTACTAGTATCTAAGCTAGTACAAGAGCTAAAGGGAAAACTTTGGAGCATTGCAGCAGGTAGTAGCCTGCGTACTAGTAATTGGATCGGCTAGTACAAGAGCAAAGGGGGTTGTAGCTCCTGTACTGGTGTAAGGTTGCACCAGTACAAAATATTGTAAAAGGATTTTCTTATTAGGAAGAAGATTGAGATGACTTGCAGCAGGTGGTTTTCTCCCGCATTGGGTTTCCACCTTATATCATGGTGTTCATGTGTGTGCCTTATGTGTGATGATCTATTCTATGTTACTGCATCTGTTAACTGATAATATGGTTGATAATGTTCTAATGCACTCATTGAAGATCAATTAACTTAATCATAAGAAGTTGTGGAAGTAGCATATATGAATCTGGTTATGGAAATGAAAAAGTTTTATTAATGTGATAATACTGATTCACCCCCCCTCTCAGTATTATTTCCAACATATATATAAGCTCTTATAGAAAGTTATTTTGGAGAGGATCAAGGGAACACTCTTGCTCCACATTGCAAGGGAGAAGTTTGCATTTCCCCTAATATTTATTGTGGTTATGGATGGTATCACTCAAAATATTAATTTGGCTAGGGCCATGGGGATGTTTAGTGGATTTAAAATGATAAAGGAAGTTAGTATCACTAAACTTTTTTTTTAGATGATATTCTGACATTTGGAATGACATGGGAGGGTTTACACCACATAGTTCACTGTTTCAATGAGGCTTGTGGACTTATTGTAAATGGAAAAAAGTATATTCTTATTTTCTCACATGGGAACCCTTCAGATATAAATCACATTTCCGAGACATTCAGGGTCTCCACCAATCCCCTTCACGAAGGCTTTATGTATTTGGTATGTTGGTTGAAGGCTAACAACTACCGTTTGGGGAACTAGACAAGGCTACCCTCTAAATTTTGGAAAAATCTCAAATGTTGGACTCACCCTTTGGCTCTCACTTAGTGGGAGGTTCGCTTTGATTTAGTCTATCCTTCAACAATTGAAAATATATTGGATGGATCTATTTTCCCTTCCCACACTAATTATTTCTAAGATCCACTTAGTTTTAGCCAGCTACCTATGCTGCGAGAAAGATGCGAGTCACAAATTTCATACGACCCTTTAGGTGACTAGACATGGCTACTCTCTAAATTTTAGAAGAAGCTCAAATTTTGGACTCGCCATTGGGAAGGAGGTTAACATTGATTCAATTTTTCCTTCAACAATTAACAATATATTGCATGCATCTATTTTTCCTTCTCTCATACATTATTTTTCAGACCCCCTGAGTTTTAGCAAGCTTCTTATGGTAGTACACTCATGGCAATCTAAAATTTTGTCTTGTTAAGTGGAGCTCTATTTCTAGCCCAAGAGTACTAGGTGGATGGGATATTCTAAATATAATGGTATTTTGTTAGTCATTATTAATGAAGTCTCTTAGGCCGGAACTATTTGGTGAAGCCATTTGGAAGGAGATTATATGAGCAAAATACCTTAAGACAAGAAAAATCACAAACTGGATTAGGGTCTGGGACATAGGCATAAAAGAGGGATATTTAATATGGCTGATTTTTCAAAAGATAAAACTTTGGTTCTTGAAGCTAACTAAATGGGCATTTAAGAAGGGAAAGATGATTATCATCACACAAGACGTGATTTTGGGATTGTGAGTTAACACTTGGCTCACATAAGGCACTATTATATATCAACTCATATCGAAATTCATTATGGAGACCATCAAGGGAACACTCTCACTCCACATTACAAGGGAGAAGTTTGGATTTCCCCTAAATTTGTGGTGGTTATGGATGGTACCACTCAAATTATTAATTTGGCTAGGGCCATGGGGATGTTTAGGGGATTTAAAATGATAGAGGAGGTTACTATCACTCACCTTTTTTTTGTAGATGATATTTTGACATTTCTAATGACATTAGGAGGCTTCACACCACATATTTCACCATTTTATTGAGGCTTTTAGACTTATTGTAAATGGACAAAAGTGTACTCTTATTTCTCACATGGGAACCCTTGAGATATAAATCACATTGCTAAGACATTTGGGGTCTCCACTAATCCCCTTCATGAAGGATTTACCTATATGGGATGTATATTGAAGCCTAACAACTACAATTTGGGGGACTAGACATGGCTACTCTCTAAATTTTGGAAAAATCTTAAACTTTGGACACACCCTTTGGCCCTCACTCAGTGGAGGGTTCACTTTGATTCAATATGTCCTTCAACAATTGACAATATATTCGATGCATCTATTTTCCCTTCCCACACTGATTATTTCTAAGATTCTCATTGTTTTAGCCAACTTCCTATGCTGCTCGACACATGGGAATCACAAATTTCATACTACCCTTTCAGTGACTAGACATGGCTTCTCTCTAAATTTTGGAAGAAGCTCAAATTTTGGACTCACCATTGGGTAGGAGGTTCACTTTGATTCAATGTGTCCTTCGACAATTGACAATATATTGGATGCATCTATTTTCCCTTCTCGAACACATTATTTTTTAGATTGACTAAGTTTTAGCCAGCTTCCTATGGTCCGAGACTCATGGGAATCTAAAATTTTATCTCGTTAAGTGGAGCTCTATTTCCAACCCAAGAGTACTAGGTGGATGGGGTATTCTAAATACAAAGGTATTTGGTTAGTCATTATTAATGAAGTCCCTTAGGTTGGAACTATTTGGTGAAGCCATTTGGAAGGAGATTATATCAGTGAAATACCTTAAGAGATGACCTATCACAAATTAGATTAGGGTAGTGGAGATTACTTAAGAAAGGGATCTTTCATATGGATGAGTTTTCAAAAGATAAAACTTTGGTTCTTGAAGTTGATTAAATGGGCATTTGGGAAGGGCAATATGATTATCATCACACACTAAGGGACATTGGGATTGTCACTTACTTTCATACTACCCTTTAGGTGACTAGAAGTTGTTGCTCTCTAAATTTCGGAAGAAGCTCAAATGTTGGACTCACCATTGGGAAGGAGGTTCACTTTAATTCAATCTCTCCTTCAACAATTGATAATATATTGGATGCATCTATTTGGCCTTCTCTCACACATTATTCCTCAAATCCTGTGATTTCTAGCTAGCTTCCTATGGTAGCAGACTCATGGCAATCTAAAATTGTATCTCGTTAAGTGGGGCTCTATTTCTAGCCCAAGAGTATTATGTGGATGGACTATTCTAAATACAAAGGTATTTAGTTAGTCATTATTAATGAAGTCCCTTAGGTCAGAACTATTTGGTGAAGCCATTTGATAGGACAATATATGAGAAAAATACCTTAAGAGAAGACCTATCACAAATAGGTCTAGCCTACGCGAGGTAAGCATGAGAAAGGGATCTTTCATATGCTTGATTTTTCAAAAGATAAAGCTTTGGTTCTTGAAGCTGATTAAATGGGCATTTTGGAAGGGAAATATGATTATCATGACACACGACTGATTGTGGGATTATGAGTTAACACTTGGCTCACAAAGGAACTATTATATATAAGTTCATATCGAAATTCATTATGGACAACATAGGGAACACTCTATCTCCACATTATAAGGGAGAAATTTGGATTTACCCTAATATTTATGGTGGTTATGGATGGTATCGCTCAAATTATTAATTTGGCTAGGGCAATGGGGATGTTTAGGGTATTTAAAATGATAGACGAGGTTAGTATCACTCACCTTTTGTTTGAAGATGATATTTTGACATTTCTAATGACATTGGGAGGCTTTACACCACATATTTCACCATTACATTGAGGCTTCTAGACCTATTGTAAATGGACAAAAGTCTATCCTTAAAAAAGACATGGGAACCCTTGAGATATAAATCACATTTTTAAGACATATGGGGTCTCCACCAAGCCACTTCATGAAGTATTTACATATTTTGGATGTATGTTGAAGCCTAACAACTACAATTTGGGGCACTAGACATGGCTAGTCTCTAAATTTTGGAAAAATATCAAACTTTAGACTCACCCTTTGGCTCCCATTGGGTGGGGGGTTCACTCTAATTAAATCCATCCTTCAACAATTGACAATATATTATATGCATCTATTTTCCCTTCCCACTCTCATTATTTCTATGATTCTCTTTGTTTTAGCAAGTTTACTATGGTACTAGACACATGGGAATCATAAATTTCATACTACCCTTTCCCTGACTAGACATGGCTACTCTCTAAATTTTGGAAGAAACATAAATGTTGGACTCACCATTTGGTAGGAGGTTCACTTTGATTCAATTTCTCCTTCAACAGTTGACAATATATTGGATCCATCTATTTTCCCTTCTTGCACACATTATTTCTTAAACACCTCAGTTTTAATGAGCTCCCTATGCTCCTAGACTCATGAGAATCTAAAATTTTAACTAGTTAAGTGGAGCTCTATTTCCAGCCCAAGAGTACTAAGTGGATGAAGCTATTTGGAAGGAGATTATAGTAGCAAAATTCCTTAAGAGAAGACCTATCACAAACTGGATTAGGATCGTGGAGTTCTGTATAAGAAAGGGATATTTCATATGGCTCAGTTTTCAAAAAATAAAACTTTGGTTCTTGAAGCTGATTAAATGGGCATTTGGGAAGGCCAATATGATTATCATCACACACCAAGGGATTGCGGAATTCTCACATAACACTTGGCTCACATAAGGCACTATTATATATAAGCTAATATATAAATTCATTATGGAGAGCATCAAGGGACCACTCTAGATCCACATTTCAAGGGAGAAGTTTGGATATCCCCTAATATCTATCTCATTTTTATGGATGGTATCACTCAAAATATTAATTTGGCTAGGGCAATGGGAGTGTTTAGGGGATTTAAAATGACAAAGGAGGTTAGTATCACTCACATTTTTTTTCTAGATGATATTCTAACATTTCAAATGACACTAGAGGCTTTACACCACATCTTTCATTTGTTTCATTGAGGTTTCTGGATTTATTGTAAATGGAAAAAAGTCTATTCTTATTTTCTCACATGGGAATCCTTAAGATATAAATCACATTGCTCACACATTCTGGGTCTCCACAATGTCCTTTCATGAAGGCTTTACCTATTTGAGATGTAGGTTGAAGCCTAACTAGAGTTTTTGGGACTAGACATGGTTACTCTCTAAATTTTGGAAGAATCTCAAATTTTGGACTCTACCTTTGGCTCTCACTAGGTGGGAGGTTCAATTTGATTAAATCTATCCTTCAACAATTGAAAATATACTGGATGCACCTATTTTCCCTTCCCACAGTCATTATTTCTAATATCATCTTAGTTTTAGCCAACTTCCTATGTTGCCACACAAATGGGAATCACAAATTTCATACTACCCTTCCCCTGACTAGACATGGCTTCTCTCTAAATTTAAGAAGAAGCTCCAATGTTGGACTCACCTTTGTGTAGGAGGTTCACTTTGATTCAATTTGTCCTTCAATAGTTGAAAATATATTGGATGCATCTATTTTCCCTTCTGGCACACATTATTTCTAGATCCCCTCAGGTTTAGCTAGTTTCCTATCATCCTAGACTCATGAGAATCTAAAATTTTATCGGAGCTCTATTTCCAGCCCAAGAGTAATGGGTGGATGGGGTATTCCAAATACAAAGGTACATGGTTAGTCAATATTAATGGAGGCCCTTAGGTTGGAACTATTTGGTGAAGCCATCTGGAAGAAGATTATATCAGCAAAATACCTTAATGGAGGAACTAGCACAAACTAGATTAGGGTAGCTGAGATTGGTATAAGAAAGGGATCTTTCATATGGTTGAGTTTTCAAAAGATAAAATTTTGGTTCTTCAAGGGAGAAGTTTGGATATCCCATAATATTTATCTCACGCTTATGGATGCTATCACTCAAAATATTAATTTGGCTAGGGTAATGGGGATATTTAGGGGATTTAAAATGACAAAGGAGGACTCACATTTTTCTTGTAGATGATATACATTTCAGATGACACTCAGAGGCTTTACACCACATATTTCAAGGTTTGAGTGAGATTTGTGGATTTATTGTAAATGGACAAACTTCTATTCTTATTCTCTCACCTGTGAACCCTTAAGATATAAATCACATTGCTCATTGCTCAGGCATTTGGGATCTCCAACATCCCCCTTCATGAAGGCTTTAAGTATTTGGGAGGTAGGTTGAATCCTAACAACTAGAGTTTTGGGGACTAGACATGGTTACTCTCTAAATTTTGGAAGAATCTCAAATGTTGGACTCACCCTTTGGTTGTCACTGGGTGGGAGGTTCATTTGATTTAATCTATCCTTCTAAGATCCCCTTAGTTTTAGCCAACTTCCTATGCTGCCAGACAAATGGGAAACACAAATTTCATACTACCTTTCAATGACTAGACATGGCTAGTCTCTAAATTTAGGAAGAAGCTCAAATGTTGGACTCACCATTGGGCAGGAGGTTCACTTTGATTCAATATTTCCTTCAACAGTTGACAATATATTAGATGCATTTATTTTCCCTTCAAACACACATTATTTCTGAGATCCCCTCAGTTTTAGCAAGCTTCCTATGGTCCCATACTGAAGGGAATCTAAAATTTTGTCCGCTCAAGTGGAGCTCTATTTCCAACCCAAGAGTACTAGGTGATGGGGTATTCTAAATGATAAAAACTATTATCTATATAAAAAAATTGAATAAAAATATAGTTGGTTTTTATTCTTTTTGATAAAAAACTAGCCCCCCAAAAAAAACTAGTGAAACAATTAAAAAAACTCAAATTTTTATTCAAACTCTTAAAGATTAGCCAATTTCCATCTACCTAAAAATACCTGACACTAGGATATTTCATACAAGATGTTGGAAAGAAAAGGGTCTCAGGATTAACTCTGCCCTGATATGATATGGTGGAAGTATAAAAAATACAATACAAATATTCATTTCCTCTGATTCATGTTAGAAAGAAAAGTTCCAAGAATTAACTCCGCCGTAATATAATAGGTTGAAGATATAGAAAAAAAAATACAAATATTATTTTCAATAAAATACAGAAATTTCTGTTTTGTAAGACTCATGTTAGAAAGAAAGTTTCAGAGAATTAACTCTGCCTTAGTATGATATGTTAACAGTATTGAAAAAAATAGATATATTATTTTTTGTTTTGTGAAATTTTTAGGTTAGATTATAAGTTTTATATGGTTAACTAAAACAAAATTAATTATTAACTTTACAAATAGCTTTCAAAATCATGAGATAACTGTATTCCATCGCATTGAATACGAGAATGGGTAACCTTACCGTTAAATAAGAAATCTGTACTCAGCTTACAGTTACAGCAATCAATTTCCTTACACGGTACACAAAAATTAAAACAATTCATTGACTCAGTTTCGCAGGTTGGACTAGTATTTCAACGGTGCAATAAAGTTTCATTAATTGTAAAAAAAAGTTTGAAACAACGTCTGGTAACAAACCTGCTCTGAGACAATGACCCTGAAAAACACATATCGTTTGACACTACAGAGGTACGAATCGAAAAACAGTAAAGACAAATCTAAAAAAGACACTTTCAAATCTTATATGCCCTAAACAATGTGGCCGTTTCTGTGCTCGGTCGACCCGTTTCCAAAAAGTGAGTGGATCTGCGACATCATATTTGTCTGCCTTTGGGCTTCTGTCAGATCCGACTGGAACAATCCACGTGGCTGAACCTGCGCAGGCTGGACGTTCGGCAGCTCCTGGTGGATATCTGCGGCTGTGCCCGCCATGACAAAGACGCGTCCGTGCGCTAGCAGGCTCCCCATCACGCTCCCTGCCACTATGGCACCAGATTGCACGTCTGTCAGACTGACCGTGATTCCTGCAGCATCCTGGTTCTCGCCGGCACGGGGAAAGGCTCCGGTGATCGATACAATATGAAACGGTCCTCTATACGTCACGAATCCCGTTGAAGCTGCCGGAATGCGCAGGGTGACATCCCCTACCATTCCGCTGCCGCTGAGAATGAAGAGTGCCAGCTGCCGTCTGCGTGCGAATGTCTCCAAAGTCTTCCTCATGTCTTTCCCATTTGGGATGTCGAATGTGTGACACTTCAGCGTGCTTGGCCACTCATGGGTTCCAGGCAAAAGAGCCTTTGGCTTATTTTTGCAGCCCTTAGGCCTGCCGCGCCGCTTTGGCGTCGTCACTGCCGGTTCCTCTCCCGTGCGTTCGGCATTGGCCTTGGCGGCGGCATTGCCGTTATTGTCCTCGGCCAACTTTCGCCTCTCGGATCCGCTGCTCTCGCCATTTCCTTGGGACCCAATATTCAGATTTTCAGATTGAAGAGCATGGCCAGAACTAAGGCCTGAGAATTGCCCTGGATCAACTCCGGACATCATTATTTCACGGGCCCGCAACCTGTTTGTCATTGATAGGGTGCTCTTATTCCTGACCTGCTATGTAATACAGAAAGTCCCTTCAAGCTTCTCTCACTAGGTCTGAATATCAATTCTTTCGTTTCAATACGTGTATATATAATGTTTACCCAGCCTATCGGTACTTACCCGAGGTTCTGATTTTTCGTCCTCCACTTACGTGGTCTCAAGTTGTGGCCGTCCATGCAGTAATCTACGGTTTATAAATTTGTAACGGTTTCATGTAAGAATTAATTGCAGGTTTACTCGAGGATTTTTGGAGACTAAGTCCGACAAGATCTAAGATTTAATTAAAGATTCGCTGGTTGTTAGCTCGCCCACTTCCCATAAGCCACAGTTACAGTTGTTAGTCCTCCGCAAAAAACCGTTTCCTTCACGAGACGATCAATCTGAATGTTTCGGTGTCGCGATCGGTTTGGATAGAAACGGAGCGTTCACAAGACTCACGGTCTTGACTATCACTCTATAGTCATTTATATTAATTTAGTGATTTATATTAATTTAGTTTTCCATTAGTTTAAAAAATATTATTTTTAATGAATAAAAAATATCTTAAAATATAATAAAAAAATTCTAAATTTAAAACTTTTAATCTTAATAATTCTTTAATAGAAAGTCAGGTCAAACTTGATGAAGTTACAGTCCAGTTAATATCATGAAACGGGAGCTAACTATTACTTTCACTAAATTAGTGATCATGGAATTATTAAATAGTTCCGTTAATACAAAATCTCGTCAAAAAAAACCAAGTTTATTTCCTAACATGCACTTACTTACCATGGGATTATTAATACAACGTTCCGTCAAACTTTTATGACAAATTATTAGAGGTAGATTTCCGTCAAACTTGAACGACAAATTACTAAAAGTGTAGCTTGCATTTCAACCTATAGCCATAGGAAATGGCATGAAAAAGGCCTATACGATTATTAAATCTAGAGTTCCGTCCAACAAAGTAACGTCGGAGTAGGAAAACTCGGGGGTTCCCGTCAAACTAGTCTAGAGTTCCGTCCAGCAAAGTAACGTCGGAGTAGGAAAACTCGGGGGTTCCCGTCAAATTTGTGAACTACTCCCTGTAGAATAACCTGGTTCCAAAATTACCTCTATTTCCCAGAAATAGATATAAAACAAAGTCAAACTTAACTAAAAACCCCGCGAATCCAGGAACGACGCCATGTGCTGAGTTCCAACAGTTAGGGCCACTTCCCGTCCGAAAAAAACGAGTAATTTAACGAATAAAAAAATAAAAAATAACGATCGTTGATTCTGTAGAAGTGTGAGTTCCCGAGTCTCCACAATTAACTCTCCCTCTTACTCTGTCTCATTATTAAGGAAACCTAAATAATATTAGCATAACCGACTATGGTGTTTTTTAATGCATGTAATTTAACTAGTAAGAAGAATTGTTCGGAAAGTTACTTAAATTCCGGATATATTTAGAGAAAATTTGGTAAGAATTTTTGTAAATCCAAGTTACAGTTGTTAAACTTCAAAATTTTAGGTGTCCTAAACATTTTTGATGGTGTTAATCCATTTCCACCATCAAAAACAGGATTCAAACACTGTCTCTACAAGATTTTTTGATTTTTTTTTGCCCGGATTTTGGCCACTTTTGCCCGTCTATGCAATTCCTCCACCTCGTTAGACACTCCCTTTCAATGTGCCCGAAGGGAAAAATTTACTTATAGTTTAGGTTATCATTTTTTTTTTTATCAAAATTTTTGAGGTGAGAGTTTTATCCTACATTGCATTATGATCCTCTTATTCTATAGTTCATTATGATGTGTAAGTAAAGCTGTTGATTTGTCATCAAAGTTGAAATTTTGCTCATGTTGCCAAAATAAAAATGAAATAAAATAACTATAAAAAAATTTAATAAGTTGTCTCATAAAAAAATTTGCACAAAGTTGAAATTTTGCTCATGGTTGCCAAAAAAAAAAAACAAAAAAAAAACTAATTAAATAATATAAAAGACATTTAAATAATATCGGCTCCTAAAAAAAATTGCACGTGGAGAAATTAGAACTCGGCTCATGTTATCCCTCTGGGCTCACTTTGAAATCTTAGCCCTTGGCAGCTACTGCTTAAAGCGTAAGACATAGAAACATTTTATTGACTATACCTTTTTTATTTGGTCCCATGCTATTCCTGATCTCAAAGCCTTCCTCGTTGAGATTTGTAGCTTGGGAGGTACTCCAAACACTAAGCTAGCGGGTTTTAGAGGAATTAGCCCACAAAAGTGGCTTGGGGGCTTAGAGCCTAACGTGGTGGCCTTTGCACATAAGCATGTGGGTGTGAAACTATGAGGTGGTTGAGAGATTTGACACATGGAAGTGTTAGAGGACCCTTACAGGAGAAAGGGGCAGTGAAAATCATTCAAATCCAAGATTTACAAATGAAGCTATTAATTTTTCTATGTGGTTATGGGTTCATGTGGTATACAAATCACGTTGGCTTGGGGTTTATGTGTGCCACATGGGTTGTTTGATGGAGCCACATAAAATAGTATAAATTGAAGTGATGTGAGAGGTATTTCTGAACATCCAAGTGTAATCTAGCATCAAAGATTAGTTGTGAAATATGAAAGCAACTGGGTAAAGGACATAGGAGGAAAGGAGCACGGGATTGGAGAGGGTTTCTCTGTTTTTAGGGTGTTGATTCCTTGAGAAACTAGGTCGTAGGTCTAATGTAGCCAATAAGGACATTGGAGAACATGTCTTAGAAAATTTTGAGTGCATATCTCTTATCAACCTTGGCTACTGGTTTGGGAGGTAAGTTGGATGTGTTTCTGTGCTACATTTGGTTGGTATTGTCTCTGTTTAGGGCTATAGTGAAGTATTGTAGGTACATCGTCATGGGAGGGTTGTTTTGGATAGGCCAAATGGCTGGCTAAGCTCTTCTCTCCTAGCTGCATTCACCTGGAGTAGGTGGAAACCTGAACATAGGTGATTTACCTATCTAAGGAGGCTAAGACCTTGTTGTAGCTATTTGTGATGTTATAAGATTCTTGAGGAGGAGCCTTGGGGCTTGAAACAGTGCAGGAAGAATGTTGGTAAGGAAATGAAGAAAGGTAGCAAGGTGACAAAAGGCACACAGTCAATTGAGCAAGGTTTAGGGCAGCTGGGTGTGCCCTAATGAGTGCTCTACATGCACAAATTGCAAGGCAAGAAGCAAGCAATAGTGAGCTGTAGATGACTTGTTGATGGTTGGACGCTAGTGGATGAGAGGTAGTAGGTGAGGACATTGTATTGGACAATCCTGGACTGTTGGAGGGCAGGGTGAGAGTGGACCAAGTTGGCCCCAGGACAGTGATCTAAGAAAGAATTTAGGTCTGTTAGGAGTGGCAGAATTGGAGCAGCCTAAAGGAAAACATGTGGGGGATTGTAGAGGCTTATTTCAATCCCTAAGGAACAAGTCCCTTAACGGACTAAGGGATTGTTAGAAGTGATAGGAGAAAAGACCAAGGGTTTGTTAAGTCAGGACTAGTTTGTCGCCTTAGACTTTCCTTGTGGAGAAGGACATCTAAAACAAAAGTTTGGAAGTCCTCCATGCCTTAAGTTCATTTCGCAAGAAGGACATTCGATGGTGTTAGTGGGAAGCCCTCCAACCCTAAGTGTGTCTTCATCGGGCAGCATAAGAAGACACTAATGGGAAGATATTCCTAAAAGAGCTAAGGAGAAACACTGGGTAGTTGAGGTTTGTCCACAGATAGAGTTGTGAACAACTCGACAAAATCGTTGATGTCTTGATGTATTGAAGGACTAATGCTTTACTACAAATTAGTGATTTAATGGAGTTGGTTTATTGACAGAAGTAGATTGGAGTTGTTGTAGATTGGGAGTAGAAGGATTGGGAAGGTGTATTCACGGTGCAAATCAAAGGAGCTAAGAGAGCATCCTACATCAACAAGATGACCAATGTATCTTATTTAGGGTATATTGGTTGTCTAAGTGACCGACACTGTTCCAAGAGGATCTTGTCAGACTAGTTACATAGGTTCAGTGTCATCATCAACATTCAATCTCGTGTTGTTCAGTTTTGACAATGTTGTTTATTGTTCAAGTTGTTCACGCGATGTTAATGGTTTTCATGGTGACATGGTTTCGTACCTGGCTATCGACATGTGGTTGTCACCAGTTCTGCGACGATTTAGTCGTCGACATGTTTTTGTCGTTCGCCTCATAGGATTTAGTGTCGATGAGGGTTTCTCGTCCACTTTGCAAGGTTGGTTGTCGTCATCATGTTATGATTGTCACGAATGTCACTTTGTGACAATTTATTTCAAATGGGTTTCTATGTGATGTAAAGACTAAAACCTAGCTTTAAAAGCTATGGTGAGAAACATGTAATGACAAAACCTAAACTAAAGACCTAAAACCATAACAAATTAATCCTAATGTCTAAAGTATGCATTAAAACCTAATGTGTTACCTCTATGCACTAAAACATGTATTGAACATACATTAAAAAACATATTAAATACGTAAACCCTAAGCTAGTACCCTCTCGACATTTGCAAATATATTAAAAACATTGCAAAATACATTATAACAGTCATAACTGTGGGCCTAACTACCCAGGTATGGAGACCATGGCAGTGGACATGTGATCAAAGATAGGTTGTGGGGGTTATGTTAACCACTAGGCTTGGAAGCCGCATAGGGATAGGTTGGCATGTGAACAGAGGGAATAAACTGCTGGGATTCAAGTTAACAACAACGTGACTGCAAATGTGTTTTGGCATGTGAATAGAGCGGAGGGTAACCCTAGCATCTCACTGACAGTCAGCAGACTGGAACAGTCACCTAGATAACCACATCTAAGTTATATGCGTTCACATGGCCGACCAAAACCGTTGGGATATGCCTGCAAGGTCGCGGCTTGTAACAAGATCGCAGCCAAACCACCTTGTTCACATGTGGGCGGCCAACCTCCTCCGCCCAATTAGCAAACTGTTTATAGTTTTGCTTTAATATAAAGTTTATTTGTGGGTTTTCATTGCAATTTTGGTGCAAAACTAATTCCATGACCAAGAAACCTTATCCCTAGGTGGAAAACTATGAATAGACCGAGCCTTTTATAACCCAAATTAGAGAAAATTCATTCCTAAACTCCGTGGAAGGAGTTTGCATGCACTTGCAGGGTTATAAAGGTAATTTTGATCATGAAGAGGACATTGGAGTGGCATTAGGTTTTTTATGCAGGTTCTCGAGGTTATAGTCGATTTTGTTTTCAGTGTAATAGGAGCATTCAGAGTTAGAATCGGGAACTGTGATAGGCCTTGGAAAGCTAGTTTAGAGGGCCTTTTTATGGTGGTGACCAGAAGTGGCTGCATGCACATTCGGTTTGGTCAAATCTCTGTGTAATTCGACCTCTTCGGTTTCAATCCTAATAAATAGGTCATTCATCTTAAGAGCAGACCCAGAGACGTAGTCCATTAGGGATGAACTCTGTAATCAATCTTGTTGTCTGGCATCACTATGTTTTTTTTGCTTTAACTTCTATTATGCATCTTGCTTATGTTGTCTCTCTTAAAGTCTTAAAGCCTTATTCTCGATCAATTCTCAAGCAATTCTCATGGTTTCAATAATTTAAATTAACATTCTATTCATTAATGGCATAATCAATTCTACTTCCGTTTTAACATATGATCATTTCAGATCATATAATTTGGTATCAGAGTAGGTTGAATTTGTAGAATTTACAATTGAATGTTAACTAGGTGAAAGTTGCAACGTGGAGAAGGAATCCTTGAGCAGATTGATCTAGAGATTGGAAAGCGACGAGTCATTCATAAGTCGACCATGACAGGATCTGATGCAGGTGAAATGCCAGAAGCTAAAATGAGTGATGAATAGTTTCAACAAGCATTCTTGAATATGAAACAGATGTTGGGAGAACTGTACAAAGATAAGAAGGCATGAGATGCAACTTCTTCTTCAAAGACATCGAAGAAGGAAAAGGTAAAGGCAAGGCTGATAAACCACCTTCACCTACATCATCTCCATCACCATCTTCTTCTTCTTCTTCTTCCAGTGTAGAATCTGAAACATAAAAGAAACCTAAGAAAAAATCTCTTTTAAAACTTGATGTAAAATTTGAGTTACCTATTTATGATGGCGAAATGAATCCTAAAAATTTAGATAACTCGATTAAGTAGTTATAAGTGTATTATTGCATTGAAAAATTTCTAACGATAAAGCGAAAATTTAGTTAGCTACATTTAGAATGGGGGGAACAACTTTAATCTGGTGGGAAGTAAAACTCAGATAGATGTAAAGTGAAAAGGAAAATTCATCTCTTAATGGTCTAAGTTTTTAAAAGCTTTTATGAAACAATTATATGCTTTAGGATAAGTGCAACAAGTTGTTATTGGTTGGCAGCATTTGAGGCAAGGTAAAGGACAAAGTGTTCAGGAGTTTACTCAAGAGTTCATAAAGAAAGCATTGGAACTTGGTATTTCATTGGATACATGTGAAACTTTATTAAAATACATTGACTGTTTACATTCATATTTGCAGCATACATTATTGATGTTTAATCCTGATGATTTTGATGAAGTGTGTGTTCAAGCCATACATATTTAATCGGGTGGCATACCATTCAAATTTTCATCACAATCATCCAAAGAGATGGAAATCAAATATTCCAATGACAGTAAAGGGAAGAATAATTCAAAGAGAAAGAAAGTAGCAATAGCTGAGAAGGAAATACCTACTTGTTCTCATCGCCACAGAATCAGTCATGATGAATCTAAGTGTTGGAAAATTCATTCAGAACTTAAGCCCAAAATGTTCCTTAAGGATAAGGATGAAAAGAGGGCAATTGCAACAATCCAACAAGAGCTAGGTTCAGATTCAGGTGATGAAAGTAGGATATCTTCCATGGTTACAACAAGTAAAACTTCTGACACTGGTCCAAGTTTGAATATTATTGCGTATTCATCAAACATAAGTGCTTCAAATGAGGATAAAGGAGTTGAATTGTTTAACATAAGGATAACTTATAAGCGCACAAAGATAGATACAATGTCTGATAGTGGATCACGAGCCAATCCAATATATGAATATTTAGTTAAGAATTTGGGTTTGGAAACACAGAATCTTCCAAGACCTTACACATTAGGATGGCTAAATAAATCAACACAGATAAAAGTCACGAAAAACGCTGTCGATTAAGATTTTCCACTACAACTAATTAGATTGATGAAGTGGAATTAGGTGTGGTTCTAGTAGACATATGTGGAGTTGTCATAGGAAGTCATTATCTTTATGATCGTGATCCAGTATTTTATAGGAGAGAGCATAAATATCACCTTAAGAAAGATGGGGTTGAATTTATTGTCAAGGCACATCAAAATAAAAATCACTTGAATTTAGTTGTTTCTAATCAGATGAAGTAATTAATAAGCTCAAATCAAAGAAACCAAACATCTTACTCATAAGCATGAAATAAAACATGCATTATAGTTTGTGCCTAAAGCTCCTTTTCTTAATGTTAGAATGAATCAATTCAGTCCAAGTTTGGAAATTATCAGTTACAGGGATGCAGGTCAGTATTGGCAAAATTCAGTGTTAAATTTATCTTGTATTGTGTGACCATTTCCCATTTAAAATAGTTTGGAAGCCTCTTTTCAGGTGGAAAGGAAGCCCATTTTTCATATAAAAGCCTTTTCTAAAGTAGTGTCAAAGTATGTAATGGAAACTTATATATCAGGGGATAGTTGTATTTAGTGGAAGCATCATTTCATGAATAATAAGAAAATTTCTTCAAACAAATCAAAAGCTAATTCAATACTTTCAAAATAAAATTAAGTTGCAACAGTTGTCACCTTACATTTTGATGGGTTTATCGTAACAAGTTCACTTAGTAATGAGGAAGCAAGAAAGTATGCCAAGTCAAGTAGCCGGTTTGATGATCCTGATTTAAACATGAATGAAACCAAATACAGAGATACCCATATACACAGAGATGCAGTGGAAATAATACCTCATTTCATTAATGTAAAATACTGAAATATGCTTACCAACAAAAATGGAAATAAACCAGCTAGTGCGATGGTAGCTTATCTTTGAGAAGAGATGTGGTGGCTACATGCCTCTAAACTGTGTTACAAAGAGGCTTGAAGGCCTATTTATTGTTGAGAAATAATGGAAAATCCTAAACATCTGAAAACCTTACCCTAGAAGATGAAATGCCAAACTATGAGCCCCTTTTGGGTAAATTGGTATGTCAACTTCCCGAGGTCATAACTTTGGCATATGGTCTCTGTTTGATTCACATAGTATCTCGTTAGAAATATCTATCGAAGAACTAAATATTTGGGAAGAGAAACATTGGTTCGCGAACCCCTATTGCTCTAAGATTTCCCAAAAATCATTGTTTAGGGCCTCAAAACGGCTCCGGATGTTTAGGACCCCAAAAAATTCTAAAAATAGTAAACTATGCTACAATTAGGGAAACTAAAAAACTGAAAGAGATAGTTTTGGCGGTCCATGTGGGATAGGTGAGTGGTGACCAACATCCACTTGGATCATTCCCCCCCCCCTAGGAAGCAATGGTCCCCATTGTGTTGAGTTCCTCCATCTGATCAACTTGGTCCCTGGTGAGCTATTATAAAATCTCTGTTGTGTCCAGTAATGGTGGGAAGCATGGTCGATGACGGTCCACATTGAGAAATCAGTGCAAAAGAAGGAATGGGGGAATGTTTTGCTCCAAACCATTGTTTCCCACAGCCTTGGTAATGATGTAAGGACCATGTCAGAGTGGTCAGAGCTTCTGATGGGCTCTTGTAAGGCATTCCTTTTGCAGATGCAACCAGACTTTGTTGCCTACCTGAAACTTGTGTGGTATCCCTGTGGGTGAGAGGAAGTTGTTCTTGTGTTATTTCATGATCATAGCCCTCTCCTGCTTCTACTGCATTGAGGAACCCTTCGCGGGGGTCATGGATGTGGCGACGATCTTCACCTTACTTTGGGAGCAAACTAGATAGATTCAAATGAATTTCCTAGTGTGGGAGATGAGCTTGCTGCCTTAGTTAGCAGTAATCAAAGAGGTGGAGGTAGGTGGGCCACCTCCGTATCTTGTATAATGAGTTACCCAAAGAAATAATGACAGCGCGAGGCCGTGACTCATACACAACATGTTGCCTCCACAAGTATGGTTGGCCTAATAATACATCACAAACATCTAGAGGTGCAACATCACACAATACCTCATCTTTGAAGGGTTTGATGCTGTAGGGCAAGTGACACTGTTAGCGAACTCAGAGATCTTTTCCATGATGAAGCCATCGGATATTGTACGACTGCGGCTGTGGTGTAGTCGGTAGGCCCAAATCCTTCATGACCTCTACTGAAATGAGGTTCTTTTGGCTACCAATGTCGATAATGAACTGCAAAGATGAACTCTTCACCCACATTTGTGGGTGGAAAGGTCGCTCCCGCTCCTATAGATCTTCAGGCTCATTCTTTTAGATCTTGGCAATCGCAACAGTGGCACTGGGATCCACATCAATGATCAGGTTCTGAAACAAGGTCGAAACATGCATCTGATTCTGAAGCCTTTAACTCGGCCACCAGTGACTGCTTGGTCCGACACTCACTTGGGTTGTGAGTGGGGCTCTTGTGGAACTCACACCACTTTCCTATGTCCTTGTTCGACTTCATGGTGTTGTTCTTTTCTTGCGGATTTGATGGGTTGTCTTGGGTCACCCTGCCTTTGCTTTGTCCTTTGGTCTTCGGATTTGCAAATCCAAGTCTCGCTTCCTTTGTTTAAACTTCTACTCGATTTTGACAATGTATCGGTATGTAATGCCGAGCAAGGAAATGCTCAGGAACTCCGTCTCTTCCTAGATGTACCTGTGTAGGAAACTGCGGTATTTGAGTACCAAATGTAGCTCATAATCCTTTATACCCAACTGTGTGTGAAGGGTATGAAAAACGTTTGTGAACTCCAGTGCATCTTGGTCCCTTCGTTGTCATAGCATGGTCCACTTTATGTATTTGTCATCATAGCTTTTGACAGGGTAGTACTACTCCTTAATTACATCCTAGAATTAATTCCAAGTGGGTGCGGTTGAAAATGTTGAGCCCATACTTTCATCCTTCTCATAGCAGTAGGTTTCCCACCAGTCCTTGACATGGTGGGCTACTTTGAGAAGAATGAAAATAATCTTTTCCCAATTGGAAAAATCATGAACAGAAAAATACCCTTCTAGCAAATTTAGCCATTTATCTATGTCATCTAAATCTATTTAACCCTCAAAGATGGGGATTTCAAAATTAAATTGTACCTTAAAGGGTGTGGAATTTCTAAAGTAGCTATTGGAAGTCGATGCATCACCTCTGGGTAGCCGCTAAAGGATCTGGGCAAAGTTCTCCATTACTGCGTTCCTCTATCGCTCGAGGGCTTCTTCAAGAAAGATTTTGATAGGATGTCTTGCCCCCTCATCTTTGTTAGGATATTCCGACACATAGGAATAGTTAAGTATAACTTGGTCTAGTATAGAGTTAGGTAAAGTGTGTTTCTTTACTATGTACATTTGTAACTTACAATCTGATGGTCACGATATGTAGTGATCTGACAGTTCATTCTCTCCTCGGTATTACCGACAATTGATTTGTGGCTTGACACCTAATTGGTCCATGAATTATATTTAAAGCGCATGGAGGGTCATTTGTAGGTTAACCGTGCATGAGAGAAGCTTATGTAAATTTTCATTCTTTTATTAATAAATTGCCTGTAGTGGCCACGTTGGCACAGGCCGTGGACTGTTTCCCTCTCTGAGGGTTTTAACCACGTCAAAATACTGGTGTATTGATCCGTGATCTATTTGTGAGTGGTGTCCTTTTGGTGTTCTGTCTGAGGAACTTACCCTGTATATTCCTACATGGTATCAGAGCTATTTGAGGGCCGCGTCCGTTGTTAATCCAAATCTGAAGCCGGTAGCGCTGCATGCAACTGCCATCTCCTAGATCTGCTGTTTCTGATTATTGTCGGGCCGAGAGTACTGCTGTGTTGTGTTGGGAGCATCTGTTCCAGTGAAGAACCCCTTTCGTTTCACGCGAAAAGGTTTCCGGTAGCCCTAGCTGCGTCATTTTTTAGATATGGAGGTATACAGTGTTTATTTGTAGTTTACTGTTATTTTCTCTCTGTTTATTTCGGTTTTGGTTTATTTAGCTCTTTTTATCACCGGATCTATACCTTTCATTTGTGTGTATGCTCTTTGCCCTGCGACTTTGTGCGATCTGGGCAACTCAGAAACAGAAAGGAAAGATTTTTCTCATGCGTATGCTCTTTTCCCTGCACCTTAGTGTGATCTCGGAAAATCAGAAACATTGAGGAAAATATTTAGTTTCCCGGTAAAGCTAACTTTAAGACGTAAGGATTGTTTTTCTTGCATGTCGGTGTTGGGTTTTGTGTTTTTGTTTTGTAAGGAGGAAAATAGCTTTCTGAAGCAAGAACGATCCAAAGCCATCGTGACTAAAAATAAAACAAACCCCCCCGCTCTCTCTCTCTCTCTTCTTCTCTTTTTGTATAGCTCACTTGGTTCAAAGCTAATTTAAGAGAGTAGAGGTCTTGGGTTCAAATCTCCTTTTTGTTGAAAAAGGAGCATTTTTTTCATTTCCGCACATTCCTGTACTTTGCCAGTGCCTTCATCAACATTTTTTAAAAAGGTCATAACTTCTTCATCCGGAAGCCGTTTTCAGAGCCGTTTTTTTTTAACCAGCCTAATTTTTAAAGCTCTTTCCATTGGAACACTTAGTTTAAGCATATATAGCTTCAGTTTATGTGAAAATGGAAAGTTCATGCCAAGTTATCCTTGACAGAACCAACTACTTCCAATGGTGGTCCTACATTGTGGATTTACTTAGAAGTAACAGTCTTTACCGAATAGCCACAGGGCTAGAAACCAAAGCGAAAAGATGAAGAGAAAGCAACCAAATGGGAAAATAGAACAGATCAAGGATGTGTTTTGATATGATGTCTTTCCTCTCCCGATCTTAGATTCCATATTGCTGAACTTGATACTCCTGATAAAGCAATGGAGCAGCTTACTAAAGTTTTTGGAATAAAAAATGAACTTAGAGCCCATCAACTTGAAAGTGAGTTGCTTACATTAAACCCCAATGATTTTTCTTGCATTGAATATTTCTTGTCCAAGTTTAAGACCATTAGACTTCCCTTGGAAGGTGTTAAAGTTATGAAAGAAGACAGTGCCCTTATCTATTTCATTCTTACTAAGTTGGGACCAACCTACTCTGTGTTTGTCTCCACCTTCCATTCTACAAGAGAAGCCTTCATTTCTCAAGAACATGACTACAAGCCCCCTTCCTTTGATGCTTTTGTGATTCTTTAATAAGAGAACAAGAAAAACTCTTGCACCTTGGTCTTCTTAATCTTGGAAACTCTTCCAAGAAAGTGTTAACCGCCCAGCAACAACCAAACTCAAAGAATCCTAAGAAGTCATATCCTAAAAAGAATGGTCCTAAACCAAACAAGGGTCCTAAGCAATTTTAGCCTCAAATTGAAAAATCGTTTCACTAGAATGATAAGGCAAATAAAAACAAAGGCAAGAAGACTGATAGACATTACAACTTTTGTAATCGAGATGGCCACTTAGAACTAAATGCTTTAAGAAGATGGAAGCCTTGGAAGCAGCAATGAAGAAGCATAACATCCATTTGGAGCACTCTTCAAATTCATCTTCAGGAATGGCACTTTCTGCATGTGGTTGTCAAGCATCTCGGTCTGGCTATGCATTAAATGTCTCTTCTTCCTCTCATTCTCATGAATGGCTCATTGATTCTGGAGCTTCTTATCACATGGCCAAAAATAAAGCCATGTTTTCTTCTTTAAATGATTGTAACACCAAAAATATATATGTTGGTGATAATAGATCTCTTAGTGTTGTAGGGACTGGAACTGTTCATATAGACAATTGGTCAATTTAATGATGTATTATGTGTTCCAACCTTATCCTCCAACCTTCTATCTATATATCAGATAACTCATTCAGGTGAAGGTAAAATCATTGAATTTTCACCTCACGATGTTGTAAATAAGGACCTAAAGGATCCTAGACAGATTTTAGCTACTGGCATTGCTGATGATTCTACAAGGTTGTATAATTGAAAGAATAACTTCGGCGAAGTTATTCTTTCAACTATTATGGATCACAGAAGCCTCAATTCAACTAAGGTTGTATACGTTTCACAACTTTGGGTCATCAAATCTTCCCTCAGTATTTGTTGCTCATAATGATGAAGTGAGCAAACTTTGGCATGAGCGATTTGGTCACTTAAACTATCGCTCCCTTCAGAATTTATGTAAAGAAAATATGGTGACAGGTCTTCCAATGGTATCTTGCAGAGATGGTGTTTGTTCCGGATGTGTACTCGGAAAACATCATCAGGACAGTTTTGAAAAGTGTGCCTCTTAGCACGCCTCAGCCCCCTTATAGCTTGTGCATAGTGATTTATGTGGTCCACTTCCAATTGTTTCATTCTCTGGCTACAATTATTTATTAACTTTCATTGATGATTTCTCCAGACGCACTTGGGTATACTTCTTAAAACTCAAGAGTGAAGTATTTAACATGTTCTTGGCCTTTAAAGCCTTTGTTGAAAAACAATCTGGACATCAAATTCTTAAGCTAAGATCTAATAATGGCAGAGAATATGTTAACAACGAATTCATCAACTTTTGCACTGAGAATGGAATTCAAATGCAACATATTGTTCCATATACTCCACAACAAAATGGTGTAGCTAAAAGGAAGAATCGCACCTTAAGGGAAATGGCTAATTGTATGCTTCAATCTAAAGGACTTAGTCTTAATTATTGGGCAGAAGCAATTAACTGTGCAAATTACATAATAAATCGCACTCTTACTAAGGTTTTAAAGAATATCACTCCAGAAGAAGCATGGAGCTCAATTAAACCAGATGTGAGTCACTTTCGTGTTTTTGGAAGTGAAGCATGGGCCCATATTCCAGATGAGAAATATAAAGCTTTAGAACCTAAGAGTGAAAAATGTATTTTTGTTGGATATTCTGAAGATGTCAAAGGATATATACTTATTCCACTTAAGTCCAAAAATGTTATCATTAGAAGAGATGTAAAGTTTGATGAAAATATATCGGCCTACGAGCCTAGTTCAGTGCATGTGCCACCTCTCTCTATCTCTTCTACTTTTGAACATATTTCTTCTTCAGATGATGAAAGCGAGGATGACAATCCTCCCCCACCTTCTCAGGAACCTCCTTCAGCTCCTCCACTTCCAAAATGGGTCTGTTCTACTCGGATGCAACAAGTGATCTTGCCGGTGATCCTACAGATCAGCGTCGTACACGTTCTCGGTTCGAAAGAGCCTCTTCTTTACTGGCTCAAGTCTCAGCGAATTATGATCCTGACACCTTTGCAGAAGCTTCATGCCATCCAGATTGGGACGTAGCTATGAATGAAGAATATTGTTCATTATTGGCAAACAATACATGGGATCTTGTTCCTCTACCAAAGGGACGAAAACTTGTTAGATGAAAATGGGTTTACAGAACCAGGTATGGACCAGATGGGAAAGTCAATAAACATAAAGCTCGTCTTGTTGCTAAGGGTTTTTCACAAGTTGAAGGCATTGACTATACTGAAACCTTCTCCCCTATTGCCAAAATGAACTCTGTCTGCCTTGTTCTTTCCCTTGCTGCCTCTTTAAAATGGGAAGTCCATCAGATGGATGTTAAATCTGCCTTCCTGCATGGGGACTTGCATGAAAAAATTTATATGGAACAACCTATTGGCTTTATACAAACAGACTCCAATCTTGTATGTCGGCTTAAGAAATCCCTTTATGGTCTCAAGCAAGCTCCTCGGGCTTGGTATGCCAAAATGGATAGCTTTCTTTTAGACTCTGGCTTTTCTAGGTGTCATTCTGACAATACTGTCTACACCAAGAAAGTGGGCAAGTCTCTTATCATTCTTGTTCTTTATGTTGATGATCTTATCCTCACTGGTAGTGATCCCAACCTTATCAACCATGTGAAGTCCAGCCTTCAAAAGAAGTTTGAAATGACAGACTTAGGACACTTGCATTATTTTCTTGGTCTTCAAGTCTTGCAATCCAAGGAAGGTATTTCCTTTTCCAATCCAAGTATGCTTGTGATCTTCTACGCCATTTTCACATGGAAGACTGTAAGCCAGCACCTTCTCCCTTTCAGTCTGGAGTCAAACTTTCAGTCACTTGTACTTCCCCTAAAGTTGATGCTACCTTATACTATCAACTTGTAGGAAAACTGTTGTATCTAACCCATACACATCCTAACCTTTCCTTTGTTGTTGGCATTGTTGCTTGGTTTATGCAAACCCCACGTGAAAGTCATTGGAAAGCAGGTAAAAGAATACTTCGTTATGTTCGAGGTACAGTTCAATTTGGAATTCATTACAGTGTCGAAGCATCTCCTCTATTGGTTGGTTTCATTGATTCCGATTGGGCTGGTGACCCTGATGATCGGAAGTCTATTGCTGGTTATGTGTTCACTCTTGGTTCAGGACCTATTACATGGGCTTGCAAGAAACAAGGTTCCATTTCTCTTTCTTCAGCAGAAGCAGAGTATCGTGGTACCGTAGAAGCTAGTAAGGAAGCCTTGTGGCTTCGTCAGATCCTATCAGAGTTTGGCTTTTAGCAGCAGCATCCGACTACACTTTGGTGTGATAATCAAAGTGCCATTCAGCTTTTCAAAGATCCAGTTTAGCATCAGCGCAGCAAACACATTGAACTACACATGCACTTCATCAGAAACCTCATTCATGACCATGTTCTTGAAGTGCAACATTGTTCAGCAGATGATCAGTTGCAGACATCTTCACAAAGGCTCTCACAGAGGCGAAGTTCACTAAACTTCGATATATGCTTGGAGTTCAGGAAGTTGTCACTAAGGGGGGATAGGCTCTAGTGCCTCCTTCCTTCTCCTATTGTGTCATATTGTAAATCCTTCAATCCTATCCCAAGTTGTTCTTAAGGGGGTTAGGATATTCCGACACGTAGGAATAGTTACGTATAACTTGGTCTAGTATAGAGTTAGGTAAAGTGTGTTTCTTTACTATGTACATTTGTAACTTACAATCCGACGGTCACGATATGTAGTGATCCGACGGCTCATTCTCTCCTTGGTATTACCGACACTTGATCCGTGGCTTAACACCCGATTGGTCCATGAACTATTTAAAGAGCATGGAGGGTCATTTGTAGGTTAACTGTTCATGAGAGAAGCTTATGTAAAATTTCATTCTTTTATTAATAAATTGCCTGAAGTGGCCGCGTTGGCTCAGGCCATGGACTGTTTTCCTCTTTGAGGGTTTTAACCACATCAAAAATACTGGTGTATTGATCTGTGATCTGTTTGTGAGTGGTGTCCTTTGGTGTTCTGTTTGAGGAACTTACCCTGTAAATTCCTACATCAAGAAAGGATTAGGATAAGAAGCATTTCTTTGCGCCATTTCTATTATCCAATCAGATTGGACAAATGAAGCAAGGGATGAATGGAAGAATGACGAGGAAGTGTGGGCACTCATTCAAAAGATACAACAAGATCCCAGTACATATGATACAGTTAGCTGGAAAAATGTTTTTTTATGGTACAAGGATTGATTATACCTATGTAAGAATTCCCAACTCAAACAAAAGATTCTTATGGAATTGCACACCTCTCCCTTAGGAGGGCACTCATGATTTCTAAAAACCTACAACAGGGTTAAGAAGCATTTTTTTTGGGATGGCCTTAAATCTGATATTCAAAAGTTTGTGGTAGAATGTTTGGTTTGCCAACAAAATAAAGTTGAAACAATTAAGACCCTAGGATTATTACAACCTTTATCCATTCCAAGCCAACGTTGGGAGGTGGTTTCGATGGATTTTATCACAGGTGTACCCAAGTCTGAAGGAAAGAGTGTTATCATGGTGGTAGTTGATAGACTTACCAACTATGCACACTTTTGGGCATTATCTCATCCATTTAAAGCAAGGACAATTTCTACTGCATTTATGGAAACAATTCAAAAGCTACATGGAAACCCAAAGATTATTGTAAGTGATAGAGATCCCATTTTCACTGGAAATTTTTGGACATAATTATTTTCTTGTCTTGATACTCAGTTATCCCATAGCTCATCTTATCATCCTCAATCTAATGGGCAAACTGAGATAGTAAACAAATGTTTGGAAGGATATCTTTGTTGCTTTGTATACAATAAACAATCACAATGGGTCAAATGGTTGCCTCTGGCTGAATGGTGGTATAACACTTCCTTCCATACTGCAACAAAAATGACCCCATTTATGGCACTTTATGGATATCATCCACCATCCATCACATCATATTTAAGGGGAAATTCTAAGGTTCAAGCACTAGAAGATCACATCGAGCATCAGCAACAAGTTCTCCAAATCTTAAAGGATAACCTCACATTAGTGCTGAATAGAATGAAACAACAGGCAAATCAACATCACAGTGAAAGAAGTTTTGATGTAGGTGATTGGGTATTCCTACGGCTACAACCATATAAAAAATGTCCCTCAAGCAAGCTAAGAAGGATAATAAATTATCACCAAAGTATTATGGTCTGTACAAAGGTGTTGCAAAAGATTGGTACTATGGCATACAAATTGGAGCTTCCTGCAGCTTCTCGATTGCACCCAGTTTTCCATGTTTCATGTTTAAAGAAGGTTATAGGTGACAAGCTCCCAGTTCAAACAATATTGCCAGAACTTGACGAGGAAGGAAAAATTATATTGGAACCAAAAGCAGTCACAGAAACAAGAACTTGGCAGCTACCAAATCGATCAATTTTAGAGTATCTTATCAAGTGAAAGAACTTATCTGCTGAAGATTCCACATGGGAGGATGAGAATTTTATACAGAAGCATCTGGAAGTACTCAAGCGTTGAGGACAACACTTTTTTGAAGGAGAGGGGCATGTTGGGTCCCTATAATACTAGTGATTACCCTCTTACTATTGTACTTGTATCCCTTATTAATATTGTTGTGCCCCTATTGTCCCCATATTGTTATTATTGTGCCCCATAGAATCCCTCTATTGTTATTTTTGTGGCTTTATATTATTATTGTTAGGTCAGCTAGGTTATATTGTGACTCCTTAGACTCCTATATATAGAAAGGAGGTTTTGTCATTTGAATCATCGAAGAATTGTTCATTTATGTAATGTATAGGAGGTTGCCCCCTCGAAGAGGCTGAATTCTAAGGCGTGGATCTATCTTTTCTATCTTTTTGCGAGCTTGTTTCATAACAATATTCCCATGCAAATGCAACAAAATGTTTTTATAATGTTTTGATTAGCTCTTCTTGTTGTAGTTTCTCCAAGTTTTTGTTTATGTTCAATGTCCTACCTGGAAAAATTTCAATTGTAGAGCTACCGAAGTCTTTCATAGAATAGAGAGACATCTTCCTAGATGACAAATATTCAACATTAGATTTTTCTTGAAATTGATCATGGTCATATTCTGAATATGATTCAAAATTTTCCAATGAATTTAAAATTTGACTATCTTCACTAATATCTGAAATAGTAAAAAGGGGCTGAATATCATCTTCATCATCAATCCATTCTTTGTCATCTATTTCTGTGATTTCTTTTGCTAGAGGATATAGAGTACTTTTTTTTGTTGAATTACCATAAGAAATATACATGTCACCAGATCTACAGCTAATAAAAGCATTAGGTATGGCCAGCCAAGGTCTTCCTAATATGAGTGGATGTCCTCCTAGATTGTTTTTGGGAGTTAAGATCATGCAATCAACATGATATTCCAAAGAATATAAGGATATTGCAATATTTTCTAACACTCCATCTGGTTTAATTACTGATCTATCAGCTACTTGCAGTAAGGTAGGTGTGTAAAGAAGATTAGGAAGCTTGAGCTGCTCCATACTTTGTTTTCTCATGATGTTTATTGCTGCCCCTAAGTCAATCAATGTATTTGGAATTTCAACTCCATTGATATGTGTTTTCACAATTAGACTTCCTAGATCCACATATTTTTGTATGGCAATTTTCCCATCATTATGTCTGCTATTTTTCCTACCAGGTGAATTTTTTTTGTTTCCTTTGTTTTTATTCCTGGTTTCTTTATGCTCAACTCCTTTATTGTTTTGGCTAGAATTATAATTTCTTTAATGGCTTGTAGCAAAGGGATTTTGATAAAGTCATTCTTCAATTCATCTAGAAAATCATAATTGGGTGACGTAATCTTCTTTTCTATTCTTCTATCAATTTGTAATCTTTCAGGAAAAGGAGGTGTAGAAGTAGATGTTGGCTGCTCAATGGTAGGAGTTGTGTTCACTGATTCTTTTTGTTTTTATTTTTAAATGTTTTGGTTTTGGAGATGTTGCCTCAAAACGTTTATTGACCTTTAGAGAATCTTCCTCAGAACTGTCTTATTCTTGAATAATTACAGAAGGTCTTTCCTTTTCTAATATCCTACCAAATCTCATTTGAACATCATTAAGATCTAGAGGAGTGATCATATAAGTTGGAAATTGTTGTCCTTCTACCTTGTAAGCATTCTGAGGATTTTTATTGTTGCGGTTTGGTAATGGTTGGGCAGGTAGCTGATTTGGTTTCTACTAAAATGGCAGTAAGAGTTGAGGATTTTTGTTTTTTTTTGTGGAGATTGTTGTGGAAATGGTAATGAAAGTTGAGGGTTTTGATTTTGAAGTTGTGGATGCTGATTTTGTTGTTGAATGTGTGGGGGAGGATAATCCTGATATGATGGAGGATATTGATAATATTGAGAAAATCTCCCATAAGGATTTTGTACTCCTTATGCTCATGGTTGAGATTGAGATTGAGGTTGAGGCCAAGGTTGAGATTGAGATTGAGGTTGAGGCCAAATTTGCTGCCAAGAATTCCAATTTAGTGGGGGTTGAAGATACATTTGATTGTTAAATCCTTGATTTTGTGGCCCCTGCTAAGGTCTTCTAGCAACAAAACAAAGAGGTTCTGTAGAATTTGGGATTATTTCCTCTTGAAAGATAGCCTTAAGACCTAGAATTGAAGGACAACCCTTGGTCTCATGGCTTTCTGAGAAAAACATACAAGTTTCTACAACTTTTGCATCCAAAGGACATTATCTTAGAGCATGTTTTTTTTTGCATTTTGGACAAAAAATGGCTAAAGCATCAGCCTTGATTTTCTGCTTGTTTTGTAATTTAAGGGTGTCTATTTTCTCACTAAGACTCCCTAGAATGTCAATTTTAAATTCATCTAGCATATTACCAATTTCTTTCCCTACTTATAGATCCAGTCGCAGATTTTTTTACTCTGACAAGAGAAGTATCTCTTGGACCTTTCCCAGTTTTAGATTTCCCTCTTGAGAGATGAACACATAATTCTCCTATATCATTTAATGGGAGTTGAGATATATCTCCCTTGCCCATCATATTAAGGATATCTATCCACTCATCTATAATGGATTTTAATAAAAGAGCTTTCAAGGTATCTTCATCTAAATTGTCCATTTTAGCTCTTTTCAAATTATAGTTGAATCTCTCAATCAAATCCTCTAAGTTTTCATCCTCTCTTTGCATCATTTTGAACACTTCATATTTGTGATTGGTAGGCATGCAATAATCCAAGTACCTATCCAAAAACGTTTTTTTTTCATGTCATTCCATGTTCTAATGGACTGAGTGACTAACCCCATGAACCACTTCAAAGTAGCTCATTTTAGTGTTGAAGGAAACAATTTGAGTTTTTGAGAGTCTTCTAGATAGTCATAGGTTATTCACAAGACTTCAAACTCAAATAATAATGTTCTAGGATCCTCACCTTTTAACCCATGGAAGTTTGGGAGGACAGAAGGTGATATATTTTTCATTGTGGCATTTGTTTCCTCATCCACTATAGGGAATCCAAAAGAATTATCTATTTCCCTATTTCCCCTGCCTCCTCCATTAATTCCTCTACCTCCTCCATTGTTTCCTCTACCTCTTCCTCTATCCCCTCCAAACAAACTAAATTCCCCATCTTCTCCTTCTTCTGCCATTATAGTTTCCTTAGAGTCAGTATAAGGTTCAACCTGCAAGGTTACTTTCTCCTCCTCCGGTTCTTATATTAATGGGATATGGGAGAGAGGTTCTACTTCTTCTTCCTCACCAGATATTCCTAATTCTTCAACTAAAATGTGCTCTCCTATGGAGGTGACAAAGGCTATTCCTGCTGTTGGAGATTCAAATTTTCTCTCCTCTGGGACTGGCTTGGTAGATGAAGTAGGAGATTCTTTTGATTGGATTTCTGCCCCTAGAATTTTAGGAGTTCTATGGCTGGGAGTATGAGTTTGGGATGGAGGTGTATCTTTCCTTGTTCTTGGTGGAGAGGTGTTGTAGGAATTGAATTGCTGCCCCTAGCTATAAATATACCCCTAGAGTCTCTTTCTCTATGCATATCATTTTTTTTGAATGTAAGAGATAAAGCTACCTAGTTACACTTCCTTGGTAGCAGCACCAAAATGTTTGGTGAATTTAGTGTCCTAAGTTTCTCTACATAAATTATCAATCCAGGTATCGTAAACTGATGAAGTGTAGCACACTATTTGTGCTAGCTAACCCTTCTTACTTCGTCGTTTTTATGTTTTATGTTGTTTTAGGGGGTTTTTGGTCTTTTAATTCCTAATGATTTACAATGTAAATTATCAAAACTAAATCTAACTTTCTTAAAGACTGCTCGAAATCTAAAAATGAAAACAACGCTAAGAAAGAAATGAAAACAAAGTTTCTATTCTTATTTTACCATTATTTCCAAATCATGAATTAAAACTGAAAGTGAAATTTGCAATTGATGTCTAACTAATTACAAAAATAAAACTAAATGAAATACTTGGTTACTCTGCCTCTCAATTTTGGGAGAAAGTCTCCTTGGGATGACATTTAAGTAATTATGTACTTCATTAATCTAAGAGAAAGCAAATACAAAGATGCAGAAATAATTCATTACATAGATGAAATGTTCAACCACTTAGTTAAGGATGAATTATCAACTTGAAGGGTTTTCCATAAACATTCATTAACACCATGAGTCAGTAAACTAAAAATGAAATGGAAAAGACAGTAAATGACACTGATCAATTTAATTGAGAATTTAAACTAGCAAAATAGTGAATGAAGTAAACTATTCAATACTGTATCCTTATCATTTTTCAATCCTACTCTCATCCTAAAACAAGGTTAGTTTTTAATTAAAGAAACAAGATTACACCATTGAGTTCTATCTTCTAAACTACTGGTAAAAACTAAAAAGAAATCAAGCTAATGGACACTGCTCTAAATTATAAACACTGTTAGTAAGAAAATGATAGAAATTGCATTATAAACACTGTTAGTAAGAAAATGATTATAAACATTGTTTTAGAAAGAAAATGATGAATTTCCAGTTAACGAGAAGAAGAGAAATAAAATGAAATGAAACCTTCTTCAGTGCAAGGGCCCTCTCCAACTGATTAGGCTATGCTTGCTCAATCAACTCTAAGAAAATTCCTTTAGATGTTCATAAAAACATGCGGTCTTCTCATATTAAAACAGGGACACAAACACCCAAAAATTACAGAGTCTAGAACTTCGATTTCACAATAAAACTATTACTATCACTAACTTCTTTGGTCCCTTACACACGTATTTATAAGAAAAATCATATAACTGTTTGTGGAGAAAAGCATGTTACAGCCAAACACGTAGAAGATAGATATGCAGAATTTCTTCCTCAATTGCTGGAAAAATAAATCCAAGACATGGTGGTTGTTGGATTCTTTTGTATAGGTGGCTATTGGAGTCTGTATGTACACTTAGTTGCTCCGGATAACGCTTCGCATCACTGTGAAACTCATTAATTAACAACGAAATAGAGTCCTGTTACGTTCAGTCTCTTTGTGTTTGACTTATCCATTGACCGTAGTCTTATGCCATCTTCTTTGTCGACCTGGGCTGAATGAATAGGACAGGGTCCATGTCATGATGATTTCAAAGCTACCCATGTTACTAGCTTCTCCTTCTGATGCTTGGAACCTGTTAGAGTATGAAGGTAGTTGCGGAACAGCCGATTAGTTGCAGAATAGGTTGTGTTCTATAGCTAATATACAAAAATTTAATCAAACAACAAAACATAAAAGCATAACATGTAAATCACTAAATGTCCTCCTCAAGACAATATATACCAGTTATTAGTGATGAGAATGCATCTTTCTTATGGAAAAACAAAAGAAAAGGAATGAGAAAAGTTGCTAGGGAAAGAGTAATTTTGAGGCTCAACAGTTGTGATGCGGAAGTGTTTAAAAAAAATAAAAAACACCAACTTAAATTAGTGGAAAAGGACACATTATGTTTATTTTTAATTATTTTATAAATAATTTATTATATTTAACGATTAAAGAAGATAAGGTTAACATATATGTGATCAAAAGTAACCATTTCAACAAATATTTAAATATTTAAACTTAATAACATAGTTAATTATTGAATATTGCATTTATCATATTAAATGCTTAAAAGAGTTAATTAATTACTTTTTTGGTAGGGCAATTTTTTGTTTTTTGTTTTTTTTTTCTCCTCTTATCTTTTAGATAAAACCTTGGCTACAGGAAAAACTCTTAAGGTAACCTCAAACCGCTTTGAGGTTGAAGGTTGGCCCTTCAACCTGGAGAGGCATCTCTCCCTAAAACTCAACTACCCAACGTCATAGTGGTAGAAGGTTTGCAATAGGTCCCATGGCCAGATTTATTTAACTAAAATTGAGGTTGGTTGGACTATGGAAAATTTCACCATTGGGCATGGAGTCTGACCCAATCAACTTTATACAATCACAGGTCTAGTGAGAAAACATCACAAAAGCGAGATAGTAACAATTCCTTTGGCAATTTTTAGGGAAGTTGGAGAAAAGTGAAGGAAATCAATGTGATATATATGTGAAAAAGAAATATTTAAATATATGAAACACAAATAAAATGGAGCACAACAATATGAATTCAAATTTGAAAACCACTTAGCATTCATATATTGAAGAAAATATTAAACCAAGAGACAGAAATGGAATTATGGTACAGGAATTTATGTAAAATTGTTCACATAGACTGCTTAATTATAATCTAATCACACAGTACATAAAAAATGTTATCTTTCAAAAGTTCCAGCCCTGTTTCATTTTTTAGAAGCTCCCTTTATAGAATAAACCATAACATACAACATTTTTCTAACAAAACTTAATTAGAATATCTAAAAATAATAATGTAATTTATCAAATACATGCATATAGAACACTTCCTAATCCTATCTGCATCTAAAGCTCATATTTTTTCTAGAGTCATGGCTAGAGATAAGGATTAGCAAGTCAAATTTGATGAGGTGGCATCCAAGTCAACAAATGTGCATGAGCTTTTTCCTCACGAATTCTTGGAAAATAGGGTCCACTGATCCCTTCAAAAACTAAAAACCGTGATAGAGGTTAGAATTCTGAGAGAGGATTTTTTAAATGGTCCTATTACGGATAAAAACCTCTTTCAATTTTATAAAAAAAAATCTCAGATTTTTTGAAAGTGTGCCAGAAGTTACTGTTGTGTACAAGAAAAACAGTCTAAAAAAGGAGTATTTGTCAAGTAAAAACAAATATCCTTTGGAGCCTTTTTCCTTTGACTGCTAAGCTTGTGCCATAACTTCCATTGTCCATAAACACAGGAAACAGAGATAGGTGTGAGATTTGATTACAAGAATATGGGATAACAATTGTTTTACTTCGGCGGATAAAACAATACAAATGATTAACTTTGCACAGCTTTTAACTCATGGTAATATAAGTACTTCCACCATCTACAAACACTTGATATTAAACATGTTATTCCATCAACACATTTATTTGGTCATGAAAAAGTTTTCATTTTGCATTTGGCACTGATTTTCTAGCTATCAAAGTTTAATTAACTGCCTTTAGAAATTTGTGTTGTTACTCTCATTATTAGTGCAATTTTAAATTTTCAAAACTGTAATAACGTTGACACTACCGTTGCCAACGTTTTTTTTTTGCAAAACTATAATAACATTGACACTATTGTTGTCAACACTTATAACCTTTTTTATTACAAATTGGCACCGACTCTCCCATTGTTAGTGCTTTAACACTCTTTTTTACAAATCGATGCTGACACCAAAATTGTCAGCGCTTTAAAAAAATAAAAACCAAAATTGTGATAACAGTTGGCTTCACAAGGATGTTGTCGATCATAGATGGTAGCAAGAGTCCCTATAGACCAGAGGCCTTATCCATTGGATTTTCTCAACCTTTTACCTGAAATTGACAACCTTACTTGCAACTAATTAACTCTGCAACTGAAAACTACACATTGCTTACTGCAAACTGAAAACTGAAGTTGAAAAACTCACTGTTGAAAAACCAAACTGAAATTCATGCTTCCATAGAAACCTTATTGCATACAATCCTCCTTTAAACTGCTAAATAACTATTGCATCAATTGACACAAAAATTCCAATATAGCCTATTGTAACTTATTTTTATTCTACTTTTCCTTTTATGTTCAAAAATGAAGAAAAAAAGAAAAAAAAAAATAAAAAAACAAGAGAAAAAATAGAAAAAAAGAGAGAAAAATAAAAGAGAGAGAGAGAAAAAAGAAAATTTGAATAAAAGGGATTATAAAAAAATAAAATCCCAAAAGGCGTGTAAACTTAAATGTCGCCTCATAGTTTAATTATTTCTATTTTTAAATAATAAAAATGCGTTTGATTTGACTACCTCTGGACAACATTTAAATAGCGTGTGACAATCAATGGATGAGATCATCCTGCCCAGATCAATGACGGAGGATAACTTCGTGACCCCCCTGCACTTTTGAAGGTTAACGAAGAGGGGAGGGGGGTTCAAAAACATGATTCTTGAATACCACCCAACCATATGTAGTAGCCCCACATGAAGTTTAGGACCCCCCCACTCCTCCCCCTATCAATATCATTAACTATCTACCCCCCCACAAACCAATTTTCCTTTCTGCCTTCACTCCCAATCCTGCTCATATGCTGGAACTTTTGGTTTTGCTATTAAATAAGTAAGTCCTTTCTGCAAACGTCCATTTTTATTAATTAGACACACCAAAATGGTTATAATCTTCTAATTTTCTTAAATCTCCTCTTTAAAAAAAATCTCATTACCCTGCATACTCCTTTTTCACCATTCCTCCTTTCAGCAGCACAAGTGCGACCCAAAATTTCAGAAATGCACAACCATCTTTCTATTCCAGTGATCATCAATAACCTGGTAATTCGCCACCCTAATTGATAATTTTCCATTTAAAATGTCTTCTCACAAACGAAAATCTAAATCAGTTGTAGAAAGCCCTACATTACCCTCTGTCATTAACCTAGACGATTTCCCTCTAGTCGATACCCAATATAAAATCTTAGAGACTGAGTGCGAATTCGATCTGTATGAACTCCTAAAATTTAGCACTTTGTTCTATTAGGAGCAAACAAAAGATAGGCATGAGTAGACAAAAGATAAGAAGGAGTAGACAACAGATAAGCAGGAGTAGACAATAGATTAAAAGGAGCAGTGAACAGAAACGAAGATTTCTAGCTACAGTCATCGAACAAAAAAACCTCGAAATCTATGTAAAGTGTTCAAATCAGTTCATATTTACTATGTTTCAGTGCTATTTTTGTAAATATCCAAATCAGTTTGGATGATATTTTATTTTGTAATAAATTTTGATTCAAGTCTAGATATTTTCAATTGAACTTTATAAGTATTTTATAATTCGAAGGAGAAAAGGTTGAACCCTTGTGATGAACTAGAGGACATGATTGTAAATTTCTAAGCTATTTCTGAAGCTAATAGAAGGATTCTAGATTCATTCTGAGCAACTTGTGTTCTTCTGGTTATTCAATTATGCTTTCATTTTTTATTTTCTCTGCACATGTTTAAGGTAACATAAAAGTTTGGGTAGGACTAGATTGAATATCAATCTCTCTAAAAGTCCCTCCAAATTTCTAATTATTTAAAGAGATTCATTAATTGAAACTACTTATCTTAGTTAATTCCTCTAAATCTTTTAATTCTTGCCTTTTGCTCTCTCTTGAACATATATTGTTTGTCTATAGAAAACTTCTATTCACATTTATTGTACATAACAAATTAGATATTCAATATGAATGTTTAAGGAATTATATATCTTCTTAAATTTTGCTTTCCAAATCATTTTTAGAATCAATTCTGTTAAGAATGAAGAATCAACCCTTTTGTTTTCTTAGATATACTTAGAATTTACATATGTTTTAAAGTTTAAAGCGTTGGTCATCCATTTAAAATAAAAAAATTTCCTTTAGATTCTTTGACACAGTTCCTTAGCCTAGAACTATTTACAAATGATAACATCAGATTGGTGTTGTTTCCGGGGAATAGAGATTGAAGTTTGTTTCCCTGGAAAAACGATCATACTTTCCTCTTAATGGTGAATAAGAGGTAAATAGGCTAAAATCCTTCACCTGGAAACTCTACATATTAAATATGGCTTCACGTAGGCATACCAGATTTCAGTCAAATCCAAAGATTTTCTCTCCTTTATCAGATCCAGAGAGATTAGTTAGAATTACATGTATTAGACATAGGCTAGAAGCCTGATCTGGATTTAAACAGGAACGCAATAAAATACAGAGATAACCATATACACAAAGATGCAGCGGAAATAATACTTCATTTCATTAATGGAAAATACTGAAATATGCTTACAACCGGAAATAGAAATAAACCAGCTAGGGCGATGGTAGCTTATCTCTGAGAAGAGATGTGTGGCTACATGCCTCTGAACTATGTTACAATGAGGCTCGAAGGCCTATTTATTGTTGAGAAACAATGGAAACCCTCACTTCCAAAACCTAACCCTAGAAAGATGGAAGCCAAACTATGGGCGTTTTGGTAAATTGGTACCTCCGTTTGGGTAATTTGGTACATCAACTTCCCGGGGTCGTAACTTTGGCATACGATCTCCGTTTTATGCGCATGATAGCCCATTGGAAAGATCTCTCCGAGGACTACGACGGGAAAGACGATTTTTTACATAAAAAATCGTGGAGAAAGATTCCCCAAAAAACGTCGTTTAGGGCCTCAAAACGGCTCCAGAAGTTCAGGACCCGAAAAACTGCTAAAAATAGTAAACTGCGCTATAATTAAGGAAACTGAAAATGTTGAGGTGGGGGTCCAGGTGGACTTGGCAGGTGGCCACCAATATCCACCTGGATCAAAGCCTCTCTTACTGTTTCCGCCTATGTTCTATCTAAAATACCTTCATAATTTGACCCTTTACAGTTAACTCTAATACTTGTTGAATTATCAAATCTTCCTCCAAAACTTTTAGAACTCCTTTCTAGAGAATTAGATCTTCAAATTGCAATTTTATTCCATCAAATTGATGCTTTTGAACTTCCTTATTCCCATTTTGAACCTTCCGACAATGAAGAAGATCCTAAACATTCTCTTTCTGATTTTAAACCACTTGATTTTAAGTCTTCTTTTGTACAAAATTATCCATCCAGTTCTACTAAATCTGAAGAGGAACTTAGTATTTATACTAATCCTCTATCTTTTTAGGATCTTGAAAAGGTTTTACCTGAAGTTCAAAATTTAGTTGTTAATCTTGAATTCTTCCAGAAACCCAAACATTGATTACCTCCTCCTAATAAAGTTGTTTCTCCTAAACAAACTTCATAACTTGAAATGGCTAGTATTCAACCAATTGTGGAAGCGTGTTATGCAGCCTTAGTCCTTCCACTAGCAGCCCAACTTCATGATTTTCCTGATGGGTATTTAAAACATTTACCTAGATTTAATGGATTGACATGGCCATCTGCTGAAGACCACTTAGCTGCATTCCTAGATTTTGCCGATAACGTGAATATTCAGCATGAATATGTCTACACAAGGCTTTTTTTTCAATCACTTGAAGGAAATGTCAGAATATGGTTGAGACAACTTCAAGCTAATTCTATTAACTCATGGGCTAAACTAGTCAACATTTTCAAAAATCAATGGGGAATAAAAAAGGATGTTGTTTACTACTTCATAGAATTTGAAGACTTGAAAAGGAACCTTGGTGAGCATGTGGATGATTTCATTAAGGGATTCAATAAAATTTATAACAAGATGCCTCCAGATTGTAAACCTCCAGTTACTTCTTCAAAAGTTAGGTTTTCCAAAGAATTTGAACATGACTTTGCTATAATGCTTAGGGAGAGAAAATATGAAACTTTAGTAGACATGAAAGCTAATGCAATTGAACTTGAATAAAATAGATCAACCTCTCCTAAATTAAAAGCTAAGGAAGAAAAGGTTGAAAAGAAGATGAAAGCTAGAGAAGAAGGTACCTCATCATAAAAAACTAAAGATGAAGAACATAAAATTTATGAATTAACCTATCTACTTAGAAATTTCTCTAACAGAATCTCAAGAATGGAAACTCAACCTAGAGTAACCCAACAAGTTGCAAATAGACCACAAGTTCAATATAGAAGACCTTTTCAACCTCAAGTTTTGTAAAGACCAAACACTGATCGGAAAATTCAACCTCCCATAATGATTGATGATCAAGATACTAAAGAAATTTTTCCTTTCAATAAAAATGTTATCAATTATTTTTAAGATCCATCATCACCAAATTCTATTATTCCAATCAATCAAGATCAACCTCTCATTCAAAATCAAGAAAATTCTCAAATTCGCAAGAATCAAGAATTTTCTGAATTCCTCCTTGCTGAATTAATAGAATATATGACCTTAGACCAAGACCACGACCTAGTAGACCAGTCAAAAAGGTTACTTTTGTTGAACCTCAAGTAAAATAAACGAAAACAAAAACATCACCAATTCAACCATAAAATCAGTTAAAAGAACATAATATTGCTGAAAAAATTGTTCCAATTGTTTTTAATGTTGAAAAAGAGTTAGAGAGAGTTAAAATTCCAATCCCATTATATAAACTCTCCAAAAGTCTAGGTTATAAAAATCAAGTCTCTAAATGGATTCAATATTCAATTGTTGATATAGATGGGGATGTCAATAGTTTATAGGATGAAAAACCTCAAGTTGTTTTTGGTCATTGTTTAGATATGATGGATGAAAGTGTGCATCATTTTTATGTCACCTTGAAAATTCTTGCTTACCTTTTAGATAATAGTATTTTATATTCTTGTGATTCCCATAATATATTTCCTAAAGTAATCATGGATCAAATTCAATTACAAATCAGTAGACCATATCATGATCTATATTCTTTTGATTCCAAGAAATTACCTTGCCTCAGATTAATTAAGGATTTAGTTGTAACACTTGCTCAAATCCTTGTAAGAGTATAGTCTTGGATATTTTTGTTACATATATCCCCCCAAAATTTGGAATGTTATTGTCAATATCTTGTTGTGCCAAGTTAGGGGGAAGTTTGCAAATGGCCATGTCTTATGCTACAATCCCAATCTATGGAGGTGAACATTTAAGACTATATAGATAAGTAAGATTCATCAATACAATTTGTAAAGAAAATCAAGTAATTAATCATCTCATTTATGAAATTGATCAAGACTTTGGATGATTTACTTTGGTTACTAATGATATTCCAAATCCTCAAATCAACATTGAAGAAACTGTTAATACCCCTAACCTTTTAAATATTGACATTTGGAAAATGTATTTTGATGGGGCATTTTCCAAAGATGTGGCTGGAGCTAGAATTGTACTCATCTCTTCTCATAAGAAAAATATAACCCAATATTTTAAATTATATTTTGAAGTCCCAAAAAATGTTGCATAATATGAAGCCGTAATTTTAGGATTGGAGTTAGCTAAGAGTTAGAAAGTTCAAAACTTGGCAGTATATGGTGATTTAGAGTTGATTGTAAAACAAATCAAAAATCGTTGTCAAACTAAGCATCCTAGACTTAGAGATTATAGGAATGAAGTTTGGGATTATTTAGATAATATTTTCAAGCCTTCAATATCACATCAATCCACAGGGAAGAAAATATCCATGTTGATCCTTTGGTGATTTTTGCTAGTTCATTTAAAGTACCTGATCCTTTGCAACTGTGTTATCAATTGAAGTAAAATACAAACCTTCCTTTCCGAACAATCTCAAACATTGGTAGTTTTTTTAAAGATGATGAACAGTTAAATTTTTTTACAAGCAATAGATGAATTTTTTGCTTTACATGTTGAACAAGAAAACATTGATGACATCAAATCAAATGAGGATGATCAAGATTCACATTTAAAACAAAAAAATTCTAATCATGATATCGTTTGGTTATCAAATAATGATATTCCAAAATGATTATTTCCCCTTGAACAATTGTTTGATCGTAATGATGTCCCAAAAACTTCATTATTAAATTCACAACAAAATGATGTTCACGACTGTAATATTGGTACTTCTAAGGAAATAAAGCGTGTTAAAATTTTAGCATCATTGCCTCAAGAAATCAAAGACAAATATATCAATCTTTTTAAACATTATAGAGATGAATTTTCATCGTCATATAAGGAATTAAAAACTTATGGCACAACCATTATTGAGAATAAAATTCCTCTCAAACTTGAAGCTAAACCATTTCAACAGAAATTAAGAAAACAAATCTAGTTTTGCTTCCAATCACTGATAAAGAAATAAAAAAGCTATTAGATGCAAAAATAGTTCTTCCTTTAAGATATTCTGAATGGATAATAACCTAGTACCCGTTAGGAATAAAAATGGAGAAATAATATTGTGTGTTGACTTTAGGAATTTGAACAAATTGTATTTAAAGGATAATTATCCATTACAAAAAATGGATCAATCGCTTCCGAGAGTTTCAGGTTCAAATAGGATTTCAATGTGGATGGTTTTTCTGGATACAACTAGATTCTGGTTAGTTGAGAAGATAGAGAAAATACAACATTTACAACTCCATGGGGTACATTTATGTATGCCAGTATGCCATTTGGTTTAATCAATGGCGGAGAAACATTTCAAAGAGAATTGGATCTCACATTTGTTGGTTAGATAAATACATTTATTATCATTTATCTTGATGATTTAACTATATTTTCGGATTTTGATGATAAACATTTGAAACACTTGAGATATGTTTTTGAAAGATGCACGAAATATGGGATTTATCTTAATGCCAAAAATTCACTCTTTTCCATGAAACAAGGAAAGCTATTGGGACATACAATTTCAAAGGAAGGAGTTTTTATTTATCCAAAAAGAGTATTGACAATTCAGGTGATCAGTTTACCTAGAAACAAGAAGGAAATTCAATCATTTTTAGGAAAATAAATTTCTTAAGAAGATTTGTACCTAATTATGTTGAGAATGTGAAAGATATTACTAATATGCTTAAAAAGGATCATGAATTCAAATGGACAATCCAAGCTAGATATTCTTTTTCACATATCAAGAAGGCCATTTCAGAAGCCCCAATATTAGCTAGTTGAGATTACTCAAATATTTTAGTATCTTATCCTTTGGCTTTGATATTACCATAGCAGTTGTTTACTACAAAGGAATAATTATGGATATGAGCAACCAATTTCCATTTTCAGTAAGGTGATGAGAGATGTTGAACTGAGATATGACATTATAGAGAAACACACATATTCCCTTGTGCAAGCTTTAAAAGAATTTAGGATTTATGTCTTACATTCTCCTATAATTTCTAATATCCACAACAATGCAGTAAAAACAGTGCTAACTCAACCTGATACAAATGGAAAGAGGTGAAGATGGATTACTAAGATACTTGGGTTTGATCTAGATATCAAAATTACCAAATTTGTGAATGGACAAGGTTTAGCTAAACTTTTGGCTGAATAAAATTGTAAGATTCTTGATATCAACACCATCATGCAGATTTCAAGTGAGAAAACTCCATCAAAACCTTCTCAAATTTCAGGTTAGAAGAATACATAAGAACCTTCTTCTAGTTCATATCTTGTTCCTCTTCCTTTACATATTGATGACAAATTTTTACTTTCAGATTGGTATAAAGGCATAGTGCATTTTCTTCGAGATTTAGAGTATCCTCTTGAATTAAAAAAGAATCAATCCATACCTCTTAGACTCAAGGCCATGAAGTATTGTATCATAAATGCCAATTTGTATTGGAAGGATCCTTGGAATATCATTTTATTATGTTTAACTGAAAGTGAAACTGAAGGAGTTATTGAACAGTTTCATGAAGGCATTTATGGAGGACATTATGTTTGGAAGGAAACTACATACAAAATTTTGAGAGAAGGTTTCTATTGGCCCAAATTGTTTGCACATGTTGGAGAAAAGGTAAGAAGTTGTATCCCATGTAAGGTATTTACTAGAAAACAGAGGCTAGCAACACTTCCCCTTTTTCTAGTTTTAATTGAAGCACCCTTTTTATAATGGGGATTATATTTCATAGGAGAAATAGTTCCAGTTCCAACAACCAACATAGATGGATTTTAACTACCACTGGTTACTTCACAAAGTGGGTAGAAGCAATCCTTATTAAGAATGAAATTGATACAATAGTGATAAGATTCATTGAAGAAAATATATTGTCTAGATTTGGGTGTCCAAAGAAAATAGTTACAGATAATGCACATGCTTTAGACAATATTAAAATGGTATAATTTGGTTAGAAATATCATATTTCATTGCATCATTCTATACCATATTACCCAGAAGGTAATGTGTTAGCATAATCATCAAATAAAAGTATGGTTAAGGTTATCAAGAAAGTATTGCCAGATCACAAAAGAAGTCAGGGATAGTCATCTCAAATATGGAGTTTGGGAGAACAAAGTATCACCCAAAATATCTATTGGAAAATCCCCTTTCCAACTTGTATATGGAATTGAAACAATTTTCCTACACGGTTAGCATTTCCAGTCATGAAAATTTTGCTGGAATCATATGAAGAGGATGATTATTTTTCAAGTAGAATTAATTATATTATTGAGCTAAACCAAGATAGATATGAAGTTCAGCACAAACTTCGTCAATATCAAAACAAAATGAAAATTTTATTTGACAAGAAGGCTAGAGAGAGATTTTAGACAAGGGGATCTAGTTCTACTATGAGATGCCAAAAGAGAGGAAAGAAGCAAGCATGAAAAGTTTGATAATTTGTGGTTGGGACCATTCAACATTGCATAAGTAAAGGGTAATAATACATTCCTTATATGCAACCTGGAAGGACAATATTCTTCATTGTCAGTCAATGGGAAATACCTCAAACACTATATTCAATACTAAATGCGTGTAATCATCATCATTGTAAATTTCTGTTTTTCTTTAAACTCCAGTAAGTGTGATTTTCATGGAAAAGACTCCATAGCCCAAGGAGAAGGCACATGGATCTGCAAGTTCTTTCCATCCTGTAGAGGGAAGTAGTCCCCAGATGGAGCCGATGTTTTAACTTATTTTATTCTAGCAATAAGCTCTACATTTCCTCTTATGTTCAAAAAAGAAGAAAAATAAATAAATAAAAAAGAATAGAAAAAAAGAAGATAGAAAAAAATAGAAAAAGAGAAAAAAGAAAAGAAAAATTGAATAAAAGGGATTAAAAACAAAATAAAATAAAAATCCCAAAAGGTGTGCCAACTTAAATGTCACCTCATAGATTAGTTATTTCTGTTTTTAAATAATATTTTTTTTGTTTTGAATTCCTCTCGAAATTATTTAAATAGTGCGCAACAAAGAATGAATGAGATTGTCCCCGCACTGATCAACGACGAAGGATAAGTTTCAGACCCCCCTCCCTTTCGAAGGCTAATTGGGGGTGGGGGGGAGGGGGGTTCAAAAAATTGATTCTTGAATACTACCCAACCATATGTGGTAGCCCCACATGAAGTTCGGGACTCCCCCTATCAATACACTTACTTGCCTACCCCCCTGCAAACGACTTTTCCTTCTCGCCTTCACTCCCATTCTCACTCATACGCTGCCAATTTCCTTTCTATTATTCGCTCATGCCAATCAACTATATGACCATCAAATAATTAAATCCTTCCTGCCAACATCTATTTTTATTAATTAGACGCACAAAAATGGTTATAAGCTTCTAATCCATTTAAATCTCCTCTTTTAAAAAATCTGATTACCTTGCACACTCTTTTTTCACCATTTCTCCTTTCAGGAGCACAAGTGCGGCCCAGGATTTCAGAATTTCACAACCATCTTACTATGCTAGTAATAATCAATAGCCTGGTAATTCACCACCCTAACTGGTAATTTCTATTTAAAATGTCTTCTCACAAAGGAAAATCTAAAGTTGTTGTACAAAGCCTTACATTACCCTTTGTGACTAAACTAGACAACCTTCCTCTGGTTGATAGCTAATATATAATCTAAGAGACCCAATGCGATTTAAATCTATATGAGCTCCACAACTAGGCAAACTAGAAATTCCAAGATGTTAGTGATGAATTCAATATTTGGGATTCTTTATTGCCCCAATTTATCTTTCCCCAAACTCATCCCTTCCTAGAATTTGTCACCTGGTTCCATCTCAGGTATCTTCCCAGTTAAAGGGTTGTAATTACCCAAAACAATGAAGTTTCATTTGCCATCACACCTGGATCCATATCCCAAGCACTAAAAATCCATTTCCAAGCTCCTCTACACCACTTTTCTACTGATTCCCTCATGGAGATCTATCATAAACTTACATTTCCCCAGCGAGCTCATATTTTTGAGTAATTCCTACTTGAAAATTCTAAATTTCCTAGAACTAGTCGATCCTATTCCACTGTATTTTTTTCAGAAATGTCAAGGCAGGTTATTCTATGGTTGCCTGTTTGTTAGGTTATCCTACCGATTAGTGGGTAGATGAAGTGATACTGGGATTTTTTTTAGGTTTCTCTATGGGTGATAAGGCTTCATTGATTTTTAATTACAGTTAGTTTCTGCTAGATATTATTCATGATCAATTTATAAAGTTTCCCACTGAAGGTTCATGTAAACATCAATTAGTTCTTATATATTTTATTTTATTTCATCAAGCATAAATGTTTAAATTCCCATTGTAGAAGTTAGATGCACAAGGAAAGCCTTAATATGTTATTCACTAGACTTCATTGGTAAGGAAGAACATAGAAGAGTATTCCTTCAGTGAATTTGTAAACCATTTTTTGCATATGTCCTTATGTCTTCTCAACAGTGATGTAATACCAAGGATTTCACTTGAAATCAGAAGAATTTTGCAACTTACTAAGAAAGCTAAAATTGGAGACTGGTACCTTTACCATAATTATATAGAGATCGGTGTATATGGTTGTGAAATCCCTCCCTATAGGTTACCAATGTTTGTGCCAATAAGGATCTTTGCCTTAGAATACATTAGGAAAATGATGAATATGGATAATTTGCATTTTGTATCCACGAAGCAAAAAGCACAATTCAAGTTGAAGGCGCAGATTGACCCTTTCCTTGTTAATATTAGAGCAACATTGAAGGAGGGTAATAATCTGTTAAAGAAAATGAAATTCAAGTTGATTTTTACTCGGTCCTATGATACCTTGGGAATTATTTCAAGGTTGATATGCAAAAAAATCACCTTATGCACATATAGCCAGGCCAGAGAGAGTACAATATGCAAATCAAGATGAATGACAAGAAAATAAATTACTGGAAGCTAAGGAACAAATTGTTAGTCAAGAAGATTCAAAAACTCCAGTTCCCCAAGAAAAATAAACCAAAATATCAAGAGAAATTCTATCTCCTACATGCTCATAAACTCAAGGTACAACTTTCACAATCTTCAAAAGGAGAAATACAACAAACACTAAAGAAGAGTCCTCAGAAGGAAATAATTAATAGGAGCAGACTACAGTAGTGTTGTCAGGATTTCCTACTACTTCCTTTCCACAAATTGAAGATATCACAAAATATTCTCATGTCATTTATCTCTAAATCTACAGTACAACAATTTTTTTTTTCTAGATATAGAGAAATAAAAAGGAAGAATGAAGTATTAAAGGCCTCTACTTATTCTAATTTTTGGAGACAGTCTTCGACTACCCAATATAGACTTTTGTATGCACTTGATACTGAAAAAGGACAATTTCAATTAGCCTTTTTATAACGTAAGATTCCAGTCCATAAAAGTGTAGAATATTATAAAGCATCCGTATTTGTTTTTGATACTAAGCAAATTCATGGAATTGATCAAATTGACCTTCATAAGCAAGCAGGTGAAATGATATATTATACATTCACAAGTTCAACCATGAAAAGCTCTAACCTACAAGATTCCTTGAATAATATTCACACACAATTAAAAATAGAGAAGATGTCATAATTAGCTAAAGATGCCAGAATCAAAGCACTTGAATATTTGGTGATCAAACGACGATATGATACTAGTGATATCAAAGCAGCAGAAGAGGTGATAAAGAATAAAAATGATGACATTCAAGCATTAAGGAAGTAAATTAAACTTCCTACTACAGAGAATCCACAAGCAAAGGAAGTAGGTCAACTAGAAAATGAAAAGGACAATATGTCCAAGTTGATAGTCAAACAAAATGTCACAATTTAGAAGATGGAAGCTAGCATGGTAATACTCTTGAAAGAAAAGGAGCAGCTAGCAGCAACATGTACATCTACACAATAAACATAGCAGGAACTTCAACGAAAAGAATAGAGTCAACCAGTGTAGATTCATCCGAGAAATGTTAGGGGAGTTTTGAGGTATAAAATGGGCCTCCTAAGGAAATTATAAAATAATAGTGGAAATAATAAAATAAGAATAAATGACATCATCAAATTTTAGAGGAAAAAAAGAAAAAACGATCTTTTAAACTCGTAGTTTCAACTTATCTACGTATGGGTTTACTCAAATTTCAAGTGGAAACATCATTGGATGTTGAATTTGATTCCTTATCAAAGAAGTACCCATGTTGCATACTTTCGATGGACCTTGCTACACGAAAAATGAGAAATACATGAAAAACGTGATTGAAATTTCAAGCGGGAGTATTCGTTGGATGAAAATCTTAATTCCTCATCAAAGGAATACCCTTGTTGCATACGCTGGATGCACCCTATTCCATAAAAAATGAGAAATACATGAAAAATGTGATTGCAATCATGTTTTTTCATGTATTTCTCATTTTTCGTGGAATAGGGTCCATCGAAAGTATGCATCATGGGTACTCCTTTGATGAAGAATTAAATTTTTCATCCAATGAGTAGTCCCACTCGAAATTTTAGTAAAACCTTAGGGAGATAAGTTAAAATACGAGTTGAAAAAGTAGTTTTATTATTTATTATTTTTTAATCTTTTTACTTTTTCACTCCAAAAATGGTGAATCATCCCCCATGGTTGACATCATCATCTTGAATCCTATTGGTTCTTATAAAGTTTATTTTGGTTGTACATTTTTCTTAGGAGTCCCATTTTAGACCTCAAAATTCCCCGAATGTTAGTAAAGGCTCTCGAAGACTTATCTATAAGAAATAATGAGAATGAAAGATTGTTATCAACGTTACAAAAATTGGAAGATAACAAAATCAAAAGTGATAATGCATATTTAACTGAGATTCAAAATAATTTTAAGTTAACCAAGGAGTTAGAAGATTATGAGAATGAATCATTGATTGCACAAGCCTTGTCTTAGGCCAAAGAAAACATATGGATTGATATAAATGCATCTATAACTAAGTTATGGACTTCTATTGAAAGTATTTTTGAACAAGAAGATTTATTGTAGAGATCAAAGGCAATAGTGACTGAAATCAAAGAAGATCTGGATTACAAACAAGGTGAAGCTACAAGGATAATCAAAGCCTTAAAATCCAAAACAAAGGATGAAATTGAAGAGTTTTGGATTGAGGATAGAACCAAAGAAAGTTTAAAAGTAAGAAAAGTTATGACAGATAAATTTGATGCTACAACTCGAAAATAAGTGTCAGAACTTAGAATCTTAGACCAAGAAATTTCACAGAAAATTCAATACTCTGCATCAGAAAGGACTCCTAGGTTTGCAAGGTATAGGTGGAAAATTGGTTCCACTTGAATATTATCAACATAATTTATTTGAGATAACAGTGGACAAGACTAAGTTTGCAAAAATCAGAGGAATTATAACTAGAAAATCTTTCATCGAAAGTTTAAGTTATGACTTTATAATTCAAAATGAAATCAAGCATTTGTTTCTAACTAGGCCTACTTTTGAAAAATATACTGAAGTCGATGAGTCATATAGAAAGTTGTTAAATTTTTCTATCCCTGATGAAAAGAGATGGGATAAATTATGTGAGCTCATTGAATAAAACATAATGCTAAATTTCAAGAGCAGATAACATATTAAAAGGAGCAGTGAACAAAAAATCATATTTCTAGCTACAATCATCAAACAACAATCCTCGAAATATGTGCAAAGTGTTCAAATCAATTTAGATTTCCTATGTTTTAGTGCTAATTTTGTAAATATCCAAATAAGTTTGGATGATATTTTATTTTGTAATAAATTTTGATTCAAGTCTAGATATTTTGAGTCGAGCTCTATAAGTATTTTTTAATTCAAAGGAGAAAGGGTTGAACCCTTGTGATGAACTAGTGTACATGCTTATAATTTTCTAATCTATCTCTAAAGCTAATAGAAGGATTATGGATTCATTTTGAGAAACTTGTGTATTAATGTGAGTTCTTCTAGTTATTCAATTATGTTTTCATTTTTTTTTCTCTACACATGTTCAAGGTAACATAGAAGTTTGGGTAGGATTATATTGAATGTCAATCTCTTTGAAAGCCCCTGCAAAGTTATAATTATTTAAAGAGATTAATTTACTGAAACTATTTGTCTTAGTTAATTCCTCTAAGCCTTTTAATTGTTTCCTTTTGTCATCTCTTGCACATGTATTGTTTGACTATAGAAAATTTCGATATGCATCTACTGTATATAACAAATTAGATATTCAATATGAATGTTTAAGGAATTATATATCTTCTTAAATTCTGCTTTCCAAATCATTTTAAAGCTTAATTCTGTTAAGAATAAATAATCAACCCTTCTGTTTTCTTAGAAATACTTATCTGTTTTAAAGTTTAAAGCATTGGTCATCCATTTAAAATCAAAAATATTAATTTGTATGCTTTGACACAGTTCCTCAATCTAGAACTGCCTACAGAGGACACCATATCCAATCAAGTAGCTGCCCAAATAATGGAGCTCCTTGACTATGTTTGAATAAAACAAAAACTAGAAAATATAATAGCAATGGAAACTGATAATGAAATTGGTTTTCACAGTGAAAATATGATTGAGAATGTAGTTTGAAAATTCCCGCATATAAATAGCTACAATATCTTTGAAATCATAAAAACCATATCTTATCTAATGATCTAATTGTTCCTTTTGCTTCAGTTGTGAACTGTCGAGCTCATGATTAAAGTAATAATAATTTCCATTCTCAAAACCAAGGGGCAACAATATAACTTTTTTCTTATAATAAAATGAAACTTCAAAAGAAAGATCCCAAAATGGGAAAATTTGGGGTAAATTCTGATCTTTCCTTAGCTCCAATCCTAATTTCAATGTCATTGACCAACTCTTATAAAATAAAAAAATATATTTCGAGGTACATTTACATAACTTTAAATAATAAGACAAAATGAAGAAAAGTTTTCATCCACTTCATCATCAATGTACATATCATTCCACTCTGTAAAACCTTGAATGGAAACAGGGTTTGCCACAAACTCGATTTTCTCCATCCATGTTTCGAAAAAGATGAGCCAAAAAGATGAAAAAGATCATATAGATTCTGCAGGTAAACCTTCAGCCCAAATTCTACACTTCCCTTGGAATGAATCATAAATAAGTTTGATAAAGACATATTCATATTTGACTCTAAGAAGACCAGTAAAGTCACAAAATTTTGAAATATGTTCAAACTCAAGCTCAAATCCTCTCCACTAAATTTTGGATTGTTCCTAAAAAAAGATTCATCCTTGGGTAAAGGATTAGGAAAACCGTGAGTTTTTGAAAAGTCCAAACATGCATACCTTGAAATGATTGTAGAAACATCTAAGTCCTTCATTAGTGTAGTGGAGTCACCAATGGATTCTTTGAGCTACAAATCCTTTTAACAGTGGATTCGTCATGAATGTTCTGAACCTATGGATTCCTTTGAAAATGGAGTCATCAAAGTAAACTCTTGCAGCCAAACTGATATTCAAATCCTTGTTTGCTCTCAGATATCTGATTTTAAACAATCAAATCATTTGGGGAGAATGTGTCTTTCATTCCCCGACAACAACACCAAAATGTTATCACTTAGATCAAACCCTATTTGTAGGAACAACTCTAAGGTAACCTCAAACAACTTTAAGGTTGAAATGTGACCCTTCAACTTGGACAGGGATCTCTCCCTAAGGCTCAACTACCTAAGGTCACGGTGGTAGAAGGTATGCAATATGTGCTATGGACAAATTTATTTAATAAAATCTAACGTTGGTTGGACTATAGGAAAATTTCACCATTGGGCATGGATTCTAACCTAATCATCTTTATATAATCATAGGTCCAGTGAGAAAACATCGTAAAAGAGAGATAGTAACAATTCCTTGAGCATGTTTACAAAAGTTGGAGAATGGTGAGGGAAATTAGTGTGATATATATATGAAAAACAAGTATTTAAATACCGAAAACATAAAGTAAATGGACCACAACAATATGAATTTCAATTTCAAAACCACTTAGCATTAATATATTGAAGAAAATATTAAACCAAGAGATAGTGAGGGAATTATGAAATAGGAATTTCTGTGAAACTGCTGACATAAACTGCTTTATTATAATCTAATCACACAGTACATAAAACAGGCTATCTTTCAAAAGTTCCAACCTTTTTTCATTTTTCAAAAACTGTCTTTATAGAACAGACCATAACTTACAATATTTTTCTAGCAAAACTTAATTACAAAATCTAAAAATAATAACGTACTTTATCAAATACATGCATATAGAAAACTTACTAATCCTATTTGCATCTATAGACCATCTTTCTGTTGAAGCCATGGCTGGAGATAAGGATCAACAAAGTCGAATTTGAGGAGGTAGCATCTAAGTCAATAGTTGTCCATGAGCTTTTTCCTCACGAATTCTTAAAAAATAGGGTCCAATGCTCCCTTTGAAACTCCAAAGATGTGATAGCAGTTATAGAACTGAGAGATATTTTTTAAATGGGCCCATTACGGATAAAATCCTCTTTCGGTTCCGTAAGATTCATTCTCATTTTTTTGGAAAGCGTGCCCGAAATTACTATGTTGTACAGGAAAAATAGTCTAAAAGACAAGGTTTTTTTCAAGTAAAAAAAAATATGCTTTGGCACCTTTTCCCTTTGAATATTGAGCTTGTGTCATAAATTCCACCATCGAGAAATGTAGGCAACGAAGATGGGAGTGGGATTTGATTACAAGAATGTGGGATAATAATTTCCTTACTTCGGCAGATAAAACAATACAAATGATTAACTCTGCACAAGTTTTAAAACACTTGAAATTAAAAATGTTATTCCATCGGTGCATTTCTTTGGTCATGGAAAAGTTTGAATTTTTCATTTGGCGTCGATTTTCCAGTTGTTGGAGTTTAATTCACTGTCTTCAAAAATTGGTGTTGCTATACTAATTGTCAGCGTAATTTAAAATTTTCAAAATTGTAATAACGCTGACAATGTCATTGTTAGTGTTTTTATTAATTTTTAAAACAACAATAACACTTACACTACCATTGTGAGCGCTTTTAACCTTGTTTATTACAAATTGGTGCTGACACTGCCATTGTCAACGCTTTAACACTATTTTTTCATAAATCGATGCTGACAAGTCCATTGCCTGGGTTTCCTTGTAATGAGTTCCTTTTAGGAAAAAGGTTAATATGAGTTGTACAATCTAAATATATATTTGATTGTAATTGGCACACATGTTTCATTACTTGGGAGGTATATGATGGTGACCTACAATTAGTTTCAACCATGTTAACCAAGTAATTGTTTTGATATTTATATCTTTCAATGTAATTGACATGCATGTCTAATTACTTTGCAAGTATATAATGGTGACCTACAATTACTTTCAACCATTTTAACCAAGTAATGGTTTTGATATTCGTTAGACCATTAATACATTTTTTTTTTTGATATGTGGTTGGACAATAAAAGAAAATTGATAATGTATGACATTTTTCTTGTTGCATTTAGGAGAATTCTCTTCATGATGAAAATATAATTGTTTGTTTTTCTATTTATTGTAGGCCAAATCATCTTTTCATGGCATATTTTGCTACTCCTTGTATGCTAGTGTAATTAGCAAGGTTGCCAGTAGGCCTACTGCCGTCATGAATGCATCCATCCTTTCTCAAAGAATATATTTTGAAATCATTTACTGGGATTAGAACTTTGTTTTGAACTGATCGATAATAGTTCTTGATCTTACCCAACTCTTTCACTCCTATTCCCATGAAAACATTATTACCTTACACCTCGAACCTTGGCCTACTCCTCGTTTCGTTGAACCGACTTCAATTATTCAACATACGCCTAGGAGCTTTGCTATGGACACAAGATCTTGATCAAGCTTTTTCGTTAGTGAGCTCGTGTCAATCCTATTGGAGAGATTAGTAGATCCTATACCCATGCATTCAACAGTGGCCTTTGTTCGTGGCGAGGTAATCTTCCCAAATCTTCTATTTCTTCAGTGTCCCTTTGCACCTTTAAAGGAAATCGCTAGTATATTAAATATTAAGATTAATATATTAAACACTAAAACACAAACCATAATAAAGGTAAAACAATAAAATTAATTATATGGTATTATATTATGCTTACTTAAAGATAAACTTATTTTGCAATTGTATTTATGTTTGCATTAGGTTTATAGTACAATATTACTTATAATCTAATTTAAAACATTTTGTATTCATTATTTTTTATTTTTTTATTATTTATTAATTGAATTTACATTTAAATGTTTACATTCATTTAAAAATACTACATTTCTCACACTTGTACATAAAAATAAATATATTGATAGACTATTATTATTAGTTAATATAATATATATAAATATAATAATGTATTAATAAGAATTATTATATAAATGTAATAGATAAAGAATAAAAGACCATGTAATACATAATAATAAATAAATGTATATGCTTAATTGATGGAATTGACTTGTTAATATATAAAACTTAATATAATATAGTTAATGAAAAATGGAAAAAACAGAAAACAATTAATATAATTAAGGATCACCTGTAAGTGATTGCCAAGGCATTTCTGTACACAAACAGCTATCAACCGATTTTGGTTTTGAATATCAACTTTCAACGCAGCATTGGAATCTCAACGAGGGATCTCTGGTTTTCATTAGCAATTTATTTCTCATTTAATTATCTATTTTAGGGTCCAATTACACTAATATATCGAACTTGAGTGTTGTCATCAAAGCCGTTAGTGCTGATCTCAGTGTTCGGAGAAAAGCTAGAATCTCCAATATCAAACCTCTAAATCAATTGAATTTAAATGAAGCCACTTTAATTGATTTGAATATATTGAGCTGGGCCACATCGAGATCAAAGAACACGTAACAAAAACTAAATGAGAAAAACTAAATTACAGTATACGCACTTTTTATGGAATGTAAGATGTTTGGACATGAATGGATTTATAAGAACTGTGAAACCCCTTCGTTTAGAAAATTTTGAGAGATGATTGCATGAGAGTTCTGAGTCAGATGAATGGAATCAAAGAACACATATTTTGAATCATCGCTACAGCTAAACGGTGTCGCCTCGTTGCTCGTTGCAAAGATACCTGAATTCAATGGAACCAACCCCACAACAAACTTTTCCGGTCGCCCCAAACCTTGCAAAATTAATACACTCAAATTAAACGTGGACACTGAAATCATATTTCGATTTTGCGAACATTATATAATGGAACATTATTTGGATTCAATATTCAGCCTTTAATTCAAACATGATTTTTTTTTTTTTATGGCACGAAAACAAAACCATACTTGAAAATCTCCATGAACTCCATGAAAATATTCAATTAAAAAAAATTCATATGTACTTATATGAACCGAATTAGTGGAAATTCGACAAATGATGGGATTTATGGTGTTTATGTCTTACCTTGATATCCGTCTTGAAAAAATTAATGTAACTACAAGTTACATAGCGCTCGAACAATACCTGTTGCACCAAGCCAACCCAGACAAATCAATACAGAACACTCACACAACACAGAGCAGTAGAGAATCCACTGAAACAATTGTTTAAGAAAGATATTACTGAAGCACCATGAATTGAATCGGCATGCATGCATGGAACGACAGACGCCTGACAATGTTTCATTAGTTCAAATGCCACATAAGGGGCGATCAACCGCATGGGGAAACACAACAGACTATCCATCGTTTCGATTTTACTCTTTAAAATGTTTTTATTAAACATTGTAAACATTGTGACACGCAAGATGACATTGTAATGTGAAATCACAACACTCCATGGGTTTATCACATGGAAAATATTCCTCCAAGATATAATCAGGTTCAATGATTAAAAAAAAATCTGCAACATATGTTGAAATAAGTAAGTCTATTAACATAATTATGTGTTTCTAGTAATTTATGATAAGAGCATATAATTATGTGTTTCTAGTAATTTATGATAAATTACCATAAGAATGGGTTAGTTTTTTTTTTTTTTATAGGTTTTCATGTTATATATTTATAAGTCAATATAAATTAAATAGTTGATAAATGTTCATCAATACATAATAAACATCAAATTATTTATATATATATAATATTGTTAAAATTAAGATTAAAACATAAAAATTAACTAAATTATAATTTTTATTATTATTATAAAAATTAATATACAATTAAATATTTATATATTTTAAAACATCTAACAAAAATTTTAACTATGAAATTCATTCTCATTTTATAATGGAGATTTTTAATCTAAAGTGGTTACTAAACGTTGATAAACATTAATCCATGATAAACATCAATAAAAATAAATAAAAACTAACTAAAATTATATTTTATTTTAAATTATTTTATTATTTTATCATTATAAAAAAATAGAACAATATTCTTAATCATGGAGATTTATTTCCACTTTGACATGAAGATTCTTATTCTATAACAGTACCATGGGCCAATACCATGGCTTACCACATGGCCCAAAAAATCACAACTCACTCCATATGACGCTTCTCCATGTGACATTTTTTTTAATTTATCAATTTATTTAAAAGGATAAAAACAACGTTACAATTTTGCAAATAAATCTCAACCATTGATTTGTGTATATTACTATGAATATTGTAAAATATTTTATGAAAGTTAAATCCCTACCCCCCCCCAACAATTATTGATAATTAAATTAAAAATTTGGAAGCCCCATTCCAAAATAGACACTCCTCTAGAGCCCAGTATGATGTGTAAGCATGTTCGTCATGAAAGTTGAAATTTTGCTCATGTTAGATTAAATAAAAATTTTAAAAAATCTAAAAGTATATATATATATATATATATAATATACAAAACATTTAAATAATGTCTATTCATAAAAAAAATTGCAAGTGAAGAAATTGGATCCCTCTCACCTTATCTTAGATCCCTATTTAAGATTGAACTATGCTAGTTAGATAAAACATAAGAAATAGCTAAATGATATTATTATTATTATTATTAATGATGATGATGATTTGATAATCAAAAGAATTAATTTCGTGGAGATGCTCTCTCTAGCCTAGTATGATAGAGATGTTGTAACGTTTAACATTTGACTTGGTTAAAAAAATAAAAATTAAAAAAATAAAATTAATAGTTGTGTTCATAATTATACTTATAATTAATAATTTAACCAACCTAGATCCAACTTAACTTAGATCTACCAAGCCCCTAGAGGGATCAAATCTGTTTTATAGTGAAAAGCGATTTGACCCCTCTCAGTTTGGTAGACCCTGAGCTATGATGGATCCGGCTAGTGTGTGTGTATATATTTTATAGTGATCAGGTACGAGGGATCAAATCTATTTTATAGTGATCTAGGCTAGTATATATATAATATATATATATATAATATAATATATATATATATATATATATATATATATATATTATATATATATATATATTATTATATATATATAATATATATATATTATATATATATATATATATACCATGGAGATTCACCCCATTTTATCATGGTGATGGTAGTTTGTAAATAAGTTTTGTTACAATACCATGTGCCAATAACATGGTTTATCAAAAAACTATAACTTAGTTCATATGACACTTTTTGATATAGAATTTTTAAATTAATCAATTTAATTAAAAGAGTACAAGTACTTTGGAGATAAATAGCAATCTTTGATTTGTTAATAGTACTAACCATATATTCTAAAATATTCTAAAATATTCTATGAATGTTGAATTCGTACATTACAATTAATAATTGTGCCAAGAGGCATATTCTACAACCCAGTATGAGGGAGATGTGTTAATAATTATGCCCAGAGGCACATTCTACAACCCAATATGAGGGAGTTAATAATTGTGTTGAGGCACATTCTACAACCCAGTATGAGGGAGATGTGTGATTTTTTCTGTGCTCAACCTCAAGTTGACACATGCCTCTTTTAAAATAAAAAAAAATTTATTCTCTAATAAAAAAATAATTTCTATTATGATAAAAAAAAATAAACATACATATTTGGCTAGTTTTAATTAAAATTTCCATATAACACCATTAATCTCACTTTCATTGTACTCACGAAGTGCTCTCCATCCTAGTAGGGTAAAGATGTTGTAATATCCTATAAACATTTTGACTAGTCAAAAAAAATAAATTATAATTATTAATAAAACTATTTGAGTAGGTCACTTTATATAAACCTAAAATAAAAATAAAATAAAATAGAATAAAGAGCATAAAATTAATAATTATAATTTCACTTTCAAGAGATCGCCCTTGGTGCTTGGTAGATTCAGAATTAAGTTGGACCTACACTAGTTAATATTACAAGCCAGTCTTAAGTTGGATTTATGGTAGTTACAACCATTTGAAGGATATGTGGTAAAAATATCTCACTCTTACTCTTATCCGTAAAAAAAATATTTGGATGTCCATGTGAAGTTGCACAATTTCATATGAACTTTAAAAAGACATCAAGCAAATTTTCTAAAAAAAAAGAGAGTAAAGAAAATCTTATATTTTCACTTTTGAGTGTGGAAAAATGTATGACTTTTATTATTTTAAACATATTTCAATATAGTACTTGCATAAATTATTTAAATACTCGTATTAATTAAATAAATTATTTCAATACCAACTTTTTTATATATGTATATATAGAGTTAAAAAAAAAATTAATTAATGTTAATGGTAATAAAATATTTCAATACTCAAAATGAAGTTATTAAAGCAAAAAAAATCAATTTCTTTCTAATAAGAATAATAAGAAGGAGATAAGAATAATAAGAGGGAGATGTATAATTTATTTAATTCTTAATATAAAATAAGTATGTGACATTTAGAAAATATTAATAATACGAAAAAAATCAATGTGAATAATAACTAAAATATTTCAATATGCATGAATTAATAATATTGATGTGTTTTTCTTGTTATAGGGGTGACTCTCTAGAGAAGATAGAGGATAGGGGGTCATGCCCGCTACCCTAGAATCGAATATTTAAGGATAAGTGTCACACCCCCATGCTGATGGTAGTCTTTCAACCGCTCTTGGCGAGATGCAGCACCACTGAACACTTTCTTTTCACCAATACTTATGTTCATGGACTACGCCTAACCACTTGTCCTACTTAGTTTGTGTTTCACAACCAAGTAATTATTATGTTTTCTTTATACCAATGAACACCCATACACGCCCATGGGGATTTGGATTGACAGTGAATGGGTGCGCTGTTAAGGCACTCCTTGCGATAGGTGACCGATTCAAATCCCCTGTGGGTACTTAGGTTAGTCTTAATGTAGAAAAAAAAATGAACACCCATACACATTCATTATCATCAACAATTATACAAGATAACACAATTACACAGTATAAAGGGAGGGGAAACTCCTTGAACAATGAGTCTGCCGGAATACAATATATTATACAATCATTCAATGTTACAAAGCTTTACAAGTATACTTGGAAACACCAAGTTTCACACTTAACCAAAATTACAACTTTCCACACCTCCATGTGACAACCAAAGTTCTTTGCTTGAGTTGGGCGAGCGCGCCCTCACACGAGCTGCCAACTGCACTCCTCAACTGGACCTTGTTCCAACGGGGGGGCAACCTCACCCAAGTCACCCTTTGTTTACTCCTACACGGCGGGCGAGCGACCTCACCCGAGTCCCCTTTTCCGCCTCCCTGTTTAGCCTTGCATGACGGGCAGGCGACTCACCTGAGTCACCACCCGCACCTTCACCTAAACACCGGGTAGCTTCACCCACACTCTCAACTAATATGCCAGGCGACCTCCTACTTGTGCCTTCACTCAATACAAGTCTTATGCGATGTCACCGTGCGGCCTTGCCCAAGGTTGGGTGCATAGAGCTACGCCTACCTATTGTTGTGGCTTCACCTTACTTTGCACCTTTCTTCGTATGAGATGAGAGCATTCAAATTGTGATCGAAAGTCGATACTCCAAATGCCTTAACACATTGTTTACTTATACCAACAGTTGGGCAAGTCGAGCTGCCCAAGTCAACTTGCCAAACGCCCCTTACAACCTTGCAACGTGCCCTCCATTGTTGGTCGGCCTTGCCATCATGTGTAAGTTGGCCCATGGGTTGAGCCAATGCTCCCCATGCCTTATAAACTCTTCGCTCAACCTTCCCTTCATGCGCATTATTATATATGTCCATCGCACCTCAGTCATGAGCTCGCACTTCGTCATTCTAAGTCGCTCGTTCGCCAACAAGCCTTCACACATCGTGCCGGTGGGCATTCCAAGGACCACAGGTCCTTACATCCTCCTCCACTTGAAGTCGTTGTCGTCCTCAACAACATCCCATCCTAGTATCCATCCACCAAGATCAACATCAACAACTTTCTCATCCTCGGTCCATGATATCAACTCCTCCATATACTGCAAACATCCCTGCAACATATGTAGAACCACCATCTCCATCATGTGTCATCCCATCCTGTGAACCATTATCCTCCCTGCCTGCCTGATGCCAACATCTCTCTGGTACACTGCTAGCCCTCATGACTTGAACTAGTTGGGTGATTAGTCCAACTGTCACGCTCAAATCATAAGAATGTCCATCCTTATGCCTTCACCAGTCTATCTCGGATTCTACCACATCTTGGACTCACCAAGAATCTCATCCATGCTCAGGTCCATGGAAACTCCATCCCATCTGCAACATGTCATGATGCTTGATGCCAAGCCATCCCTGCACCATCTATCATACCTGCTCAACCTACTTAAGGACTCACTGCCATGAGCAGCTAACAATGAGCCCCATCTTCTATGTCACCTAAGAAGATGTAGAGGGAGTAGAGCTTGAAGGTTCACCCTCACTAATAATCTCAATCCATCTATTAGGATTCTCTATCTCCATCCTCTATAGATAAGTGATCTGATCCTCCTCTTGGACATTCAACCTCACATAAGCCTCCTCCTCCTCATCATCATCCTCAACCACTTCTAGCCTTATTGATAAATCCAAGATACTATCAGATAATGTCCTAATGACCAGTGACTACTCAGTAAGCCTTGTCTCAACCATAGACAATCACTTACTCATGTCTTCCATTCGCTTCTCATCCTCGATTTGCATTACTGCCAACTTACAATCAGGCCTTGTCACACCAATGGTTGGAACACCAATGGGTACATCTTCCCTTCCATTGTAAATGTACAACCTCTTCAAATGTGGAACAATCATAACATCAAATTTTTTCAAGAATTCCATCCCTAGCACAACTTCATAGTCATTAATCTGCACTATAGTGAAGTCTACTTTCCCAGTCCACTCACCTAGTGTTGTGTCCACCTTTTCAACTACACCAAGAACACAATTAGGAGGAGAATTCACTGTCTTCATTTGTACCTTCACCGGTACAAATTTTAGCCCAATCCTTATCACAGTATCTTCACTCATGAAGTTATGAGTAGCCCCACTATCCACCATAGTGAGTATATCAACACTCCTAATATTCATCCGAACATACTCCAAACTGTTCCTCTCAGGATCCCTCCGAGAGACCACCTCTGTAGCAGCAGTAGCACCAAGTATCTGCATCATCCCCACAAAAGCTTCTTCATTCTTCGTATTAGATTGTGCAATAGCGGCCACTTTCGGTCTAGAAGGACAATTCTTCACCGTATGTGGTTTAGCAGATATCCAACATTCGAGTCTTTCTTCGTCTTTGATTTATCATCTGATTTTGAAGCATCATCCTTCTTCTTCTCTTTCGGCTTATCGGACTTCTTCTTCCTATCATCAGAACTCTCATCATAATGCTCCACCAACCTGTCCACAGCAGCAAAAGCTTCCTCAAGTGTTTTAATCTTCTGCCTCTTCACTTCATTGCGTGCCCAAGGCTTCAATCCAATAATGAAGTTGAACACCTTGCCCCTCTCTGTCATGTCAGGAAGTTCCAGAACCGCACTTGCAAACTCCCGCTGATATGTCTGTAGGTTCCTTGTTTGCTTTATGAACTTAATCTTCATTCTTGCTTCCCACGTTTCATCCTGAGGACTAAAATGGGTCTGCAAAGCCTTCTTCATCTCATCCCACGAAGTTATGTCACTAGCACTGCCATTGGAAATCTGATCCATTCTCCTTCACCACCACATCTTAGCATCCTTTGTCAAGAATTGAGCAGCTACCTTCACCTTTGTCTCATCATTAGATAGACCCAAGCATTCCAAGTATTGCTCCATGTCCCATAGAAAGTTGCCAAGAGTCTTCGCACTCCTTGTACCATCATAAGATTCTGGTTCCTTGACTTTCACATGAGGCACTCCTCCACCTGAGTTATGTGTCACGACCCTTTTCAACACCGCGGTCTCATCCCTGGCTTCATCAAGAGATTTTTGCAAGTTCAAAATCTCTGTTAGACCCTGATCTCTTGCCTCTTCTATCTCCTTGACCTTTACTTCCAGTTGTGTACACATAAGATCAGTGTACTTGTGTTGAGTCTGGAGTTCATCGAGCTCTTCCCTCATCTTTGAATTTGCTTCTTGATCCTTCATGACCAAGTTCATCTTCGTAGTCCAGTAAGATTCCAAGTCCTCCATTCTTTCCAACACCTTTTTAATGAAAGCTAGCAAAGCATCCTTCACACCATGGCTAGATTCCCCAACCTGAGATTCACCTGCCATTCCTAACAGCTTCCTTCTTTGCGATCTAGTTTCAACTATCCAAAAGGTTCGCCAAGTTGCGTGCAACCTGAACCAGCTCTTGTTCCACTTGTATGTGAAACAACTTCCTTCACCTGCAAGTACCTGCTTCACTGTCACTAACTTCCAAGCTTCCAAGTGTGCATACACTTTCAGCTTCCTGCAAGACTCCTCCAAGTCTTCAGACTGGCTTTGATACCAACTATCATGCCCCCAGGCTAGCGGTAGTCTTTCAACCGCTCTTCGCGAGGTGCGACACCACTGAACACTTTCTTTTCACCAATACTTATGTTCATGGACTACGCCTAACCACTTGTCCTACTTAGTTTGTGTTTCTCAGCAAAGTAATTATTATGTTTCCTTTATACCAATGAACACCTATACACATTCATTATCATCAGCAATTATACAAGAGAACACAATTGCACAGTATAAAGGGAGGGGCAACTCCCTGAACAATGAGTCTACCCGAATACAATATATTATACAAAATTTCAATGTTACAAAGCTTTACAAGTATACTTGGAAACACCAAGTTTCATACTTAGCCAAAATTACAACTTTGAACACCTTCGTGTGACAACCAAAGTTCTTTGCCCAAATTGGGCGGGTGCGCCCTCACATGAGCTACCAACCACACTCCTCAACCGAACCTTGTTCCGACGAGCGGGCGACCTCACCCAAGTCACCCTTCGTTTACTCCTACATGGCGGGCGGGCGACCTCACCTGAGTCCCCTTTTCCACCTCCGCATTTAGCCTTGCACGACGGCCGGGCGACTTACCCGAGTCACCACCTGCGCCTTCACCCGAACACCGGGCAACTTCACCCGCGCCCTCAACCGATACGCTGGGCGACCTCCTACCCGCGCCTTCACCCGATACAAGTCTTATGCGTTGTCACCGTGCAGCCTTGCCCAAGGTTGGGCACATAGAGTTGCGCCTACCTATTCCTGTGGCTTCACCTTACTTCGCACCTTTCTTCATATGAGATGAGAGTGTTCGAATTGTGATTGAAAGTCGATGCTCCAAATGCCTTAATGCATTGTTTACTTATACCAATGGTTGGGCAAGTCGAGCTGCCCAAGCCGACTTGCCAAATGCGCCTTACAACCTCGTAACGCACCCTCCATTGTTGGTCGGCCTTGCCATCATGTGTAAGTCGGCCCGTGGGTTGAGCCAATGCTCCCCATGCCTTATAAACTCTTCGCTCAACCTTCCCTTCATGCGCATTATTACATATGTCCATCACACCTTGGTCATGAGCTCGCACTTCGTCGTTTTAAGTCGCTCATTTGCCAACAAGCCTTTGCACATCGTGCCAGTGGGTGTGCCAAGGACCGCCGGTCCTTACATTAAGGGTGGTGTGGCCAGCCCTAACATGCATAAGCATGTGGCTTAATTTCGGATAGGGGGTCATGCCCACTACCCTAGAATCCAAAGAAAATTTAATGCTAACGGTGGTGTGGCCACCACCCAACATGCATAAGTATGTGGCTTAATTTCCCACTTTGTGGTGATGGTCTATGGTGGTTGTAATGAACCTCATTTAATGCATAATTTTTTTATTTTTATTTTTTGGAATAAGTAAAAATACTTCTTCTTATCTTTTCTTTTTTTATATAAGTTTACCTTGTCATTAAATGTTATTTTGTATTCTATTACAATGATTAGTTTGCAAAAGGCCCCATCATTATTCTTGTTATTTAAATACCAACATAAATCAATCTTAAGCATGGATCTAACATGAGCCGAGAAGGATTGAATTTCTTCGATGGATCTACAACTTGCATTGATTAGGGTTATTTTTCATTGACTACCCTTCTGTCATCAATCTCGTAAATTCATTTGCTCATTAATCAAGCCTTCGGACAAAGCTCTGCAATCTCTATAACTAGATTTACACTCACGCCTTAACATTCGACCTTTATTTTATTGTTAAAAGAATTCCAAGATATATTAACCTCGCTCAAGTACAATAGTCTCTGGTCAGAGTCATTTTTTCACGACCAAGAATTCCATGGTAAATTTTTATTTGAATAGGGTTTGTATTTAATTTCAATTAATATTACAACTTACTTTTCAATTTTATTTTCCTTCTCGGTTACAAACATAATAATTGTATTTAACCTTTCTTTCCAGAGAATTTCTTGGCAAGGCGTTTTTGTTTCGGCTATCAATTCTTTTAGAATTTCTCCCTTTGCTGCTCTTTTAATATGTATTAGTGACTTATTAGCGGCCATGCACTTAAGATTGTACCAATTCACTCCAGTGTTGATATAAACCCTATTCTTTTTGTTTTCTTCCTTTCCTTTTTGGAGAAAGCTCTTTTCAGTTACATACATATATAAGATTCTAAATTACACATCTTTCTAGGCAGGATTGTAGAAGTTCTCTAGTCTATTTTATGTTCGGGGTTAGGGTTTCTTCTATCGCACAATTTGTTTTGTCAGAGTTTCCAATGCCTAGAGTGAATCTTCTAGTCTTTACACAAGCTATATGTCTAATCATGATTCTTTTGTTTATGGTAGGCTTATTGCATACTTATTAGATTACTAGTGAAGTTACATATGTTTTTTTTTAATTAAAACCTACTAACATGATTTGTGTAATAATATTGCGAGCTCGAGCACAATTCCCTTTTCACAACAATGATTTTTTTTTTCAATTAAGTTTTAAAGTTTTTGGGATTTTTTCTCTATAAGATTTATTCTTTTCATATATTTATAGCATTTTTTTAAACATAGTGCATATTATTCTTCTTTCTGCGGCTTTTTTTATAAGTTATTTAAGCTGGTGTATTCTATTTTATCCCTCAAATAGTTTTTGGGTGCTAATTTGTTGTAGAGGATTTACATGGTTTAAGTTTTCCTTTAAAAGAAAAATATTGCCCAATTTTTCTTTCTTTTTTCTTTTTTCTTCTTAATATTTTCATCAATAAATATTTAACATAATTTTACTTTCTTGCATACATTTATGTAATACTCCTGCAAGTCTATTTAAATTTTTTTTCCTTCAATGACTTGGAACTGGGCTCTTTTGTCTTCTAGGTCAAATTTTCCTATACCTTTGGATTTATTATTTGCATGAATGTATGTAATACTCCTGCAAGTCTATTCAAATTCTTTTTCCTTCAATGACTTGGAATTGGGCTCTTTTGTCTTCTAGGTCAAATGTTCCTATACCTTGGGATTTATTATTTGCGTGAGTGTATGTAATACTCCTGCAAGTCTATTCAAATTCTTTTTCCTTCAATGACTTGGAATTGGGCTCTTTGGTCTTCTAGGTCAAATGTTCCTATACCTTTGGATTTATTATTTGCATGAGTGTGAATCCTATGTTCCAAAGTAAGAGGCCAGAGCCATATGTTGTTTATATTTAAATTTTTTTCGAGGGCTACTTCTTGTCAAGAAGTTTGTATTCCAAATGTTATAAGCCTATCATGTATTTAATTTTAATAGGAAAATTTATCTCATACTTTGAATTTTTGTACTTATATGTTTATAGTTGTTATGGCCATTCCTGACCATATCAATTTTTCTAATAATGACTTCTCTTGTCATTGATCTTTGTTTTTTTTTTCTCTCTAAGACTAACTATTATATTATGTACAGGATGCAAATTACAGACAAGAAAACAGAGTACCCAGGTCCAGCCGAGGGATTGTGAGCTTTAGGACGAGACCCAAAAAGGCCATGGAGTCTTTTACTAGACATCTCCCCGAACATACAGGGGACAGAAAATTAACTGAGACTACTCGCGCAGGGGCGTTGTAATTATACCCAAAAAGGGGTCTGGAGTCATCAACCAAAATTCAAATGGACTGAACCACCCACGCAGGGGCGAGAAACTTGCTGACACAACCCACGCAGGGGCTTGACCAAAGACTGAGAAAGCCCACGCAGGGGCATGACAATTTACTGTGACTGCCCGAGAGAACAAACCACAAAATCCCTTGCTGGGTTCGACTGACTTGGCCATTGTATGATTTGAGTTGAAATTAGGCTAGAAAAAATGAAAAACAAAGTTATGATCATGCTCAAAACCAAGGAGGGCTCCAACATACCCATACCATCGCTGCGCACAGAGGAAGCTGATCAGCAGCTGGCTACTCTAGAGGTTTTTCCTCCACCACTTCACACCATCCATACCGCTCTCGCAAAGTGTCCCAATCCTCTTCCACTTCCGCCTTCGAGGTCGCTGCATCCTGAGCTGGAGGGCTTTTGGAGGCTTGACCAGGTTCCTCCGCAGGTGGCCTTGCTTCCGCGCTCCGGCTGCCCCCTGGAGATCTCTCCCCTTTGCTCGCGTCTCCCGCTTCGTCCTGATCTTCCTCAAGGAAAAGGACTGAGACATGTGCATTGATGCGTGGGCGATCCTGTGCGCAGCGGAAGGAGAATATGGCGGATCCAAAGGCAGGCGCAGGGGCCGGCTCGGTGTTAGGCGGGTTAGAATCCAAAAACTGGCTTGCCTATAAGGGGGCGGCTTGAATTCCCCTGTGACACCTGCAGCGACAACATTGCACTCAAGGACGCTCAGCTGGAGGGCGAGCCGGTCTGTCGCGGGCTGGACCTCTTCTGCGATACATGACTACAGAAGCTGCAGGGGCTGAGAAGAAGGCGGGAGCAGTGAGGTGGTAGCGCTCCGTGATCCCGAATCCCCTCTGAGGAAAGCGCAAACAATAACCAGTGTTGAGCCCGCTAGCTTTGTCCACAGGAAGATGGACCCGAAGGACAAAGCAACGGCCAACCAATTGATCTTCATGGCTCGGCTCCTCTGCCTTAAAACCCTGTCAGCATTTCCCTTGGCGCTTGTACGCCATATTCGCAGATTACCTTCGAACTTTGGAGCCATAAGAGGCATTGAATGCCTGCCGCCCTTCTTGAAGCATCTATCCATGGCGGCAGAAGGGTTCATTAATGTTCTGCTGAGACACGAGGCAGCCCATGTCATCCATGTGGCTCCTCTCCTTCACCTGTCTCATCACTCGCATCCGGGGCTGCTGCCTCACTTTGGATCAGTCTGTCGCATTCTTGAGCCTGATTAAGGTTAGAGATAATATTGGTGTTCCCAGTGTTTAGGGTACTGGTATTTTCAACTCCTATGTTGGAAAGGAAGTCAGCAACCTTGTTGCCTTCCCTTTTTGTGTGCATGAAGGAGATGACCCTGTTACTGTGGAGCAAGTGTTCAATTTCTTTCAACCTGGCTTCAAGTCTCCAGCTGGTGGCGATTTTAGTTGCTTGAGATCCATTTTGAAGGCGCTTTTCCATGTGAATGAGGATTTGGGAGTCTCCTTCCACAACAAGGGGCAGAAGGTTGAGATGCCAAGTGAGATTGAGACCTTGCCAGAGACCTTCCAACTCAGCTGAGTTGTTAGTGTCCCAACCTATGTTTCCAAAATAAATCTGTAAGGGGGAGCCTTCATGATTCCTTATGATTCCGCCAAAGCCTGCTGCGCCAGGATTGCCTTTAGAGGCACCGTCAAAGTTGAGCTTGTAGGAATTCTTTGGGGGAGCCTGCCATTTGCAAGTTTTGATGCTGCTGTTTTTGGTCCGATCATGCTTCTGAAATTCCGGTGGTAGATCCAGTTGCCAGTTGTTTAAGATACTTTACTTGTCAGCTTGTGAGGGAAGATCCTCCTGCAACCATGTATGGAGCATCAGAGTTTCGTGAAGATTCCCGCATAGCTTTTTCCAAATGTCCTCAGGTTGGGAGCATTGGTTTTTGAAGATTCGTTTGTTTCTTTCCTTCCAGACGCTCCAGAGAATTAGACCCGGGATGAGGTGCCATAGCCGATTAAGGAGTTCACTTTTGTATGGTCGCTGGGGCCACTGATTTAAGGAGTTGATTATGTTGTTCCTCTGCCTGCATCGTCTTTGACATCTGAAGCTCGCTTTTTCCCACAGCTGATTGGCTAGGGGACAGTCATCCAAGAGGTGCTGAAGGGTTTCCTCACTGCTCTTACAATTATGGCAGTAGGAAGGGCCTTGGAAATTTCTTCTTCTTAGTTTGTCCCAAGTAAGGATCCTTTTATGTCCGACCAGCCATAAGAAGTGTGAGATTTTAGGCCAGGAATCGAGCATCCATATTTTGCGCTAGATGGTGTCAGAAGGAGTTGTATTGATGTTTATTATTCTGTATGCTTCTAAAGGAGAGTAAGTTCCTTTTGGTAGGTATCCCCATCTAAGGATGTCATTGCCTTCATTGTATCTGATGTTTCTTTTCCTTAGTTCCAATTCTAGCTGCTCGACATCTTGAATATCTGTATTGTGGATTAGCTGATTGCCCTATTTCCATTGCCTGAAGCCATGCTTCTCCTCCTGTAGCCAGTATTGTTGAACCGTCCGTCCGCTGCTCCTGTCTGAGAGGAGCTAGGTCTGGGAATAAGATGCTGTTGAGCTTTGGCATTTGATTCCACGCGTCTGTCCAGAAGCGAGCTGAGCTGCCATTCTTTACCTCCCAGAAGCTGTGCTTTTGGATCAGTTGGTAGTGTTGTTTGGCAGCATTCCACATTAGCGAGCCCTTGTCGATGGGGGTGAACCTGATGAGTTCCTCCTGAGGTCTATTGTTGGCATATTTGGCTGTCCAGAGTTTGGCCCAGGGTTTATCTGGATCAGTGACCCATTGCCACCAAATTTTTGCCCCCATGATGGTGTTACTTTGCTTGGGGTCTCTTAGACATAGCCCTCCTTTGTCTTTAGGCATACAAACAGTGGTCCATTTGACCAGGGCCCATTTGCGGTTGGTTGCTGAGCCTCCCCATAGGAAGCAACATTGAAGGTTTCTTATTTTTTTAAGTACCCATTTCGGCGCTGCTAAGGTGGAGAACATGTAGAGCAACATCGACTGCAAGACTGATTTAATGAGCACAACTCGACTGACAAGGTTTAAGGTTCTGTGAGTCCAGAGGTTTAGGCCGGATTCAAGCTTTTCCAGAAGAGATTGCCAGGTGGAATGCTTTATGGCTGAAGCAGTGAGCGGTGCACCCAGGCATTTGGAAGGGAGGGCAGCAAAGGGGAATCCTAAGATGTGGGTCACCGCTGTCTTGACCGCGGGTGGGGTGTGAAAGAAGTAGATCTGAGACTTAGTGCAGTTGACATTGGTGCCCGAGGCTTCGGAGAAGTCATTAAGCAAGGCTTTGAATCGAGAGGCTTCTTGGACTGAAGGGTAGCCGAAGAGCATAGTGTCGTCGACAAACTGCTGGTGGGAGTTGGCGGGGGTATTATGGACTGAGAGGCCTTTTAGCTGATGCGTGAGAAGCACATTTTTTATGTGTCGCCCCAGACCTTCAACCATTAGGACAAAGAGAAAGGGGGAGAGGGGGTCACCCTGCCGAATGCCTCTAGACGGTTTAAAGGGTCGAGAGGGAATTCCATTGATAAGGATGGAGAATTGAGTAGAGGTGACTAGGCTCATAATTCATCGAACCCACATTGAGCAAAAACCAAAGGCAATGAGCATGTGCTGAATGTAACTCTAGCTTAGTTTGTCAAAAGCCTTAGAGAGGTCCAGTTTAAGAAGCATACCTGCCTGCTTTGAGGATTTGAGGGAGTGGATTATCTCATGCGTGAGAAGAATGCCATCCATGATTTGTCGTCCTTCCACATATCCTGACTGTTCTGGGGAAATGAGCATGGGTAGGAGGGGCTTGAGCCGATTCACAATCACTTTAGAGATGACTTTGTAGATGACGTTGCAAAGAGCTATAGGTCTGTACTTGTCAGGGGTGATAGAGCCTTCCTCCTTTGGGATGAGCACAATGAAAGTTGTGTTGAGCGATGGGAGCAGCCAATGGAGGGATCTTGATTCTTCTACTATTTGCCAGACCTCATATTTTATCAGATCCCAAAAGGTGTGGAAGAAAGTAGTGGTGAAACCGTCTGGCCCCAGGGCTTTACGTTCCTTTAGCTGAGACATTGCTTTGTCCACCTCCTCAATTAAGATGGGGCATAGAAGAAGCTCATTATGCTCCTCCGTGATAATCTTTGGCACATTTTTGGTTATTCTTTCGATGGCCAGGCGCTTGTCTCCTTCGGGCTCTGTATGGACTTGAGCAAAGTGATTAAGGAATTCCGCTACAATTTTCTCGTAATCCTCTATTCTGGCGCCTTCCTGAGATTGAATGAAGGGGATGCTGTTGTGCATTCTTCACTGAACAGTGGTTCTGTGGAAAAATTTGGTGTTTCATTCCCCGTCTTTCAGCCATCTTATTCTAGATTTTTGTCTCCAGTATGTTTCCTCCTGTTTCCGCCTTTCTTCCAATTTGGTGTGGATGTTTCGCTCCTGTTCTAGCATTGCATCAGTGTGCCCCTCTGTTATTATTTTTTGTTGGAGAGCGACCAGATCCTTGTTTAGTTCTTGTTGTGCTTTAAAGATGTTACCAAAGGTCTCCCTGTTCCACTGTTTTAACTTCCCCTTTAGAAATCTGAGCTTTTGTTGGAGCTGAAACATCTTAGATCCTTCGGGTAGGATGAAGGCGGTCCAGGTATTTTTAACCATGTCTTTGAATGTAGAATGCGTGAGCCAGAATTCTTTGAAGCGGAAGGGTCTTCTAGTAGGATTGCCGGGTCTTTGCCATTGAAGGGCAATCGGCCAGCGATCCGAACCAGTGTGAGGAAGAATAGCTGCTGAGAGGTCTCCTCCTAGATGAACTGCGTTGTCTGAGATGAGGAAGCGGTCCAATTTGGAGGTGATTTGTTGCTTACCTACTCTACGATTGCTCCAAGTGAAGGTTCCATTTCCAAAAGGCATGTCTATGAGAGAGGAGTGTTGAATGAAGTCCCTGAAGAGAGAACTTTCAGGATCTAGTCTGTTGTGGCCTCCAATCTTCTCCTCTAGTTTGGTGATCATGTTAAAATCCCCTCCTGTTATCCATAGAGGGTGCCTTCTGTTATTATTCAAGGCCTCTACAGTGTTCAGAAGGGCCACCTTACTCCCTGAGTCCTGCGGAAAGTACACATTTGTGAGATGGCCATGGATATTTGTACCTATCATATGAAAAGCTGCCTGGATGAAATAGTGGGAAGCATGCAGATCCGAGAGAGCTATCGCTTGTGTATTCCAGGTGATAACTAACCCTCCCGAAGCTCCAAAGGCATCCACCGTTGCTGTTTGACTCCCTGGCCAGGCCTTTGCAAAAATGCTATCTATAGTGGAGCTATTGCATTTGGTTTCTTGCAGAAAACAAATTTGAGGTTTTTCCATTCTAGTCATGTTTTTTAACATTCTAAGTTTGCTGGGGCTGTTGAGCCCATGTACATTCCATGAGACTAGCTTCATAGTTAACTATTGATGGAGGGTTTGTAGTACCTCGTTAGTTTAGCATACCTGCCCGAGTCTACCAGAATTTTCCCTATCTCAATCGTTTGCTGGAGATCCGTTTTCCTTCCTCTTTTCTTGGATTCTTTTGGGAGTTGGTAGCCGTCCCATTGGCTGCCTGGGTGTATGCCTAATTGATTTTGGTGGTAGGCTCTGGAGATGACCATTTCCAGCTTGTTGAGCTGCTCCTCTGGAATGTTGTTGAAAGCCTTTTTATTGCAAGCTAGTTTTAGATCTATGATGTCTAGTCCCTGCATGTCGATGCTCTCTGGTTCTTCTTCCATTCGTTGCACTTGATTGCTTCTATCTTGTATTGTTTCTGAGCTTTGTGGTTGCTCTGATTTTCCATCAATGTCCATATCCTTCTCTTTCCCTTCCAACTCTGAGTTTCCAGTCGAATGAAGGGTTGGAGTACTGAGAGGGGGAGGGGGGGTTGTTTGGAGGAGGAGGCAAAAGGCGGAATGAGGGAGGATGAGGAGGGGGGAGCCGAGGCATCTACAGAGGGCAAAGGATGGTCCTCGTCATTTCGCGATAGGGATTCAAATCTATTCTTTGTGGTTGGACCCTGATTTTTCATTTGTAGCTTCTTGGAGCTATTGCTGGGATTCTTGTGAGCACGCTTTCTACTAGGGGCTTTTGTGAAGCCATCATGGGCTGGGGTTTCAGAGGCGTTAGTAGAGGCAGGTTTGACATTTAGCGGGCAGTCCCAGAAGAGATGTCCTAGCACATGGCATTTCCTGCATCGGAAGGGGACGTGCTCGTAGTCTAAGGGTTGAATCCATTCTTCATCCCTGTGATTGATACTTATCGATTCTAGCAAGGCTTCATTCAGTCTTACGAAAACGCATATGCATGCATAGGAGATGTGTATGCGTTTCTTGGTTTCATCTGCAGCATTAATGTATTCTCCTATTCCATTTCCTATATCTTTTAGGATATCCTCGTCTGGAAGCGAGCACAGTCGAATCCAGACCGGCGCCTAGGTAAGATCTTCCTTATCTGGGTTAAATCTCGGTATCCAATCCCTCAGATACAGACCCGCTGAATTGAAAAAATATGATCTTTCTCCTAGGACTCTGTATTTGTCCTCCAGGCAAAAGAAAATCGCCGCGAAGAAGCCTTTCGGTCCAAGCTGCAAGGTTACATCTCCCCTGGGTTTCCATTTCGCTGCAATCCATCCATATAAAGCCCTTTCTGTTGGCTAGAACCCTATGAACTTCCCGATTAGGGCATGATCCTTCATGTATTCGATTCTCTTTTCTATTTTGTGACCTGGCACCTCAATTCTAGGTCTCTCTTTAGCTATGGGTCTGCATGTTGCAGAGGTGACTTTCGGGTTGTCCCCCTGATTCGTCCCATTGATCTGAGCGGCGTTGTGTTGATTTGATCGCCCCTCTGTCGTTTTGCTGTCATGCTGATGCGATTTTCCGTGGTTCAATATTTCCTTATTCAAAGAGCCAAACACCAGCTCTTGTTCCGGCCCGTGCAGCTGATTTTCTGCATCTGGGGAGGGCTCTGACGCCCCCCCGTGGAATCCATTAGCGCTCCTTGGAACCCTGCCGCACCTATGCACGACTGGGTCTTGGATCAGCGTCTGAAGCGGTTCAGAGGGGCACAGTATGCGCCGTGACAGAGAAGCCTCCAAACCCTAATTGCACTCGCCCGCTCCCTTCTGAATCTCCCTTTGAAACATAATATTATTATGATTCCTTGTTGTTGACAAAATGCTTTGAAGTGATTAGAGTTGTACTATCCTCCTTTGTCATTTATCTTTGTTATGAAGCTATATATATATATTTTATTTCTTTCATATGATAATATATTTGTGTGACAATCTCCTATTTATGGTTTTGGTACTTCTATGTCTCTATAATTTCTACCATAAATAGTTTTAGAGATATACTAAGTCTTTGTAAAAATTTTAATACCCTAAGATTAAACTTCCAGAAATGGTACACTTATAACCTTTAATTAGTTACAGATCTTTCAACGGCCTTCCTATGCAATAGGAATTGATTATATATATCTATATATATATATATATATTATATATTATATATATATATTATATATATACATATAATATACATAATACATATACATATACAATAATATATTTACATTATACATATCTATACATCTAATATATATATAATATATATATATAATATACATACACATATATAATATAACATATACATATACATATACATATACATATACATATAATATACATATACATATACATATACATTATACATATACATATACATATATTCATATACATATATATATACATATATATATATATATATATAATATAAATATATATATAATATATATCTTTGTTTCTACTGGTTGAGTTTTTTCTAGACATGATTCTATATATATCTTTATTTCTACTGGTTGAGTTTTTCCTCAGGCATGATTCTACTGAGATTGGAAATTGATATACTTATACGATTACTTAAACTACACTATTAGAATGCATACTTGATATTCACTAGATTTTATACCAATTGATTATTAATATATATAATCCATATCACTATAAATGCAAAATAAAACATTAGAGAATCTAGCTTAACCAGAAATTATTCAACAACATATCAATTATTTCTCATGTACATATTCACAAACCAAAACATGCACTCGTTCTTTATGTTTCAAGGAATACTTTTCTTCAAAATTCACTAATATTTTGTACTAAAGAATTAGAATAAAACTACATATGCATGTTTTACTTTAAATAAGTTAATATAACATGGTAAGAAAATCATTATGCCTCTTTCTAAACTATTCTTTTTTATATTATTGTACAAATTTACAAATATCATACTTCATAATAATTCAATTTATAAAAATATCCACATAGTAACTGTTCATCAATCCTTGGTTCTAATCTAATGATATCTACATCTTAAGTCAATTATTCAAAAAAATGAAGCTCCCTTGACTGGGTCAAACAAGTCATCAATCCAGGGCAAAGGGTACTGATTTTTTATGGTCATTTTGTTGAGTTGCATGTAATCTATACAAAGTCTAAGAGTTCCATGTTTATTCTTAACAAATAATACCCCATGGTGACACACTAGGTCTTATATACTTCTTATCCACTAGCTCTTCTAACTGGATTTTTAACTCCATCGACTTAGGATTACTCATTTTATATGGGGCATTTGATACTGGAACTTCTATAGGAATGAGATTAATGGTGAAGTCTATATCCCTCCTTGGAGGAAGTTCGAATATTTCTTCAAGGAAGACATATTTATATTGGTCCAATATAGAATAATCCTTGAAAAATTATTTCTGATTATTCCTAGAAAAATATTCAATGTGTACTGTAAACATTTGACATCCTTTTTCAGCACATTTCTTTAACTGTAAGGAATAAATTTACCTCATAGGAATGTCTCTTGGAACTTTGATTGTACAATATTCTCCTTCATCATTAATGTAGATAAAAGACTTCTCTAATAATTTAAAATTACTCGCGTGGTTCTAACAATTCCATACCAATATGAACATCATAAGACCCCAAACATAAAAATGTTTAGATTTAATTTAGTATTCATTTCGTTCAGATTTAATGAACAATATTTACTTATTTTAGCAACTTTTCTTTTAGGCAAATTGTACTAACCAATGCTTACTCTAATTTATTTTTTATTTCCACATTTTTCAATTGAAGTAGGGTAAATATAACTTAAAGTAGAAGTCAATTACCACCATCACATTTTTCTTAGAAAATTTACCTTAGATTTCGACCATAGTGGACCAGCGATTTGTTTGCCTTCAAGATCAATTACCACCATAAAATTTTTCTTAGAAATTTTACCTTAGAATTCCACCATAGTGGACCAATGATTTGTTTGTCTTCCATATAGCGCTGCACTAATTCTTGGGATATTTCAAGAAATATCATAAACTGTAGAGGCTTATTGCATGTTGTTTACTATTACTTTTTTGTTAATATGATTTTATGGACAATCTCTCCTCAAATGGTTCTCATTGTAACTTGTTGAAAATAGAAACAAGAAATGTTAAAAATAGAATGCAGAAATTTCAATTTAATTAGTCCTTGAATTAAATTGTGAATTAAAATCGAATTATATTCTCATAGAAACTTGTAAATAATTAATTAAGTTTAATTGACTTAATTAGCTTAGGAATTTCGCGTTGGAAGTCTTTGTGAAGTCATGTATATGTTTTTGCTAAATTTTAGGGGTCCAGTATGAGTTTAATTGTGAGTTTACTAAGTTATGTTCAGTTAAATTAGTTCCGAACGGTTTGTGGAACTAATAAAGAGTTAACAGTCAGTTGATGCACTAATGAATTCACTAGTGCTACTCCAGCTAACTGAAGATTCTCTCATAAAAAACTCTTGCATGTCAATTATGAGAAAGACCGAATTGAGAGTAGAGTGAAAGGATAGTGTACTATTAGTTGTATGATTTACTGAGTTGTATAGATCATGCATGTAATCAGGAACTAGACCTAGTTTGGATTGTGCAGTTTTGGATGCACTAGATTCCCATTAATATGGGCTATTCAGCCATAGGAATTACTCAAGGAAATAGGGGCTTGGAGGGTAGAAAAAGAGGCTAAGGTTTGGCTTGAGCTTGCTTATGAGCTATGAGATTGATCATACCGAGTGATGGGATTGTTCTTGTGAGAATAAGCATTGTATTATCATCTTGGCTTTTTATTTAATGCAATACAGATAGTGGGGGTTTCTAGCTGAGGCTTTCCCCGCATATTTATTGTGTTATGTGCCATTGGTTTGTCTTCCTCTTGCTATTATTGTTTTCATCGATCTATTGGCTTCCGCTGGTTGAAAGTAGAAGTAGATTCTTGTCTCATGCTTTAGTAAATTGCATGAGATTGTGAATCTACAGGATTTTCTACACAACCCCAACACTTAATTGGTGGTTTGGTTGATTCATGAAAATTCATATTTCTTGTTCCCACTCCTTTTCCACTCTTCTATCCTAATTTTTTTTGTTGATTTATAATTTTTTTATAGTTTCCCCCTTAGTTGCTTCTAAAGGTGTTGGAAAATGTAGGTCTCTTAAACCCCTTTTTCTTAGCATCGAACTTTTCATTTTTCTTGGCCATCCAACCTTTAGAATTGTCACTCTTCTATTTGTTCTTATTAAAATATAATTATTTCTTCCTTATAGCCTCATCCATAGTTTTTGGAACGTCAAATTCAATCCTCTCCCTATATGAAAAAGGCAGGCAACTAATAAACCTTTTTATTTTTTCCTTTTCCTTTTTCAAGTGAGGTAGATATCTCAATGAGCTCATGAATTTGTTTACAAATTCTTCCATGGATTATTGTCCCAACCTTAGCTCATGAAATTATCTATCCTTCTCATCAAAGTACCATTATGTTAACTATTTCCTTTTAAATCCATTTAAAAATAATTTCCATGTTACATTTTTACTTTGGTCCTCTTTATGACTTTATTTTCCTCCCACCATAAAGTTGTTTTCTTCAAGTTGCTAGGGTAGTTGTAAACCTAAAAATACTTTGACATATTCAAAATCCAAGTTTTTGCCTCCTCTTTAAATCCTTCATCAAAATTTTGAGGTCTAATCTTTTTAAGTTTCCCTTGAAACTGAGATGTAGTATTTTTCCTTTTGGACACAACAGTATTACTACAAGATTTTTGCTCCTCCCTTTCATCAAACTCATGTGTCTAACTTTCACTAGAAGTTATACAATGAATTATTTCATTATTATATCTCTTTTTATGAGTCTCTCCAAATTTTCTATTGCCCTTATTTCCTTTCAGTATTCTAAGTTTGTTACCATTAATATCCTCTTATTCATCCTTAGCTTTAGACAATTTTTCTTGATTGGATTTAATATTATCTAAATCTTCCTTTAAGCTACTCATTACTTGTAGGATTTCATATACATGATTATATGTATTTCTAGTTTGTCCTCCCATCATTCCCATTTCGGTATTATGCTCCTCACCTTCCCTAGGTGACCCTACACAATTTTTTCCATTATTATTTGCAGCCATTATTCATAGTTTCCTACAATTGTTTGGTTATCTGTATGTCACACAAAAAATAATGTTTTGAGTTTAGGACCCGCAAAAGATCCAATGTTGTAACCTACAACTTTGATACCACTTATAATGAACCTCATTTAATGCATATTTTATTTATTTATAGTGTAAGTATAACTAATTCCTCTTGATACTCTATTTTATATAAGTTTACCTTGTCCTTAAATGTTACTTTATATTCTGTTACAATTATTAGTTTGAAAAAGACCCCTATCATTATTCTTGTTATTTAAATACAAATTATTTTTCTTTTAATATCATGCCTTGTTTTCTAATAATAGCCTCATTCTCCAATCACATTTTGAAATTCAATATTTACTAGTGTATCCATTGTATACATTTGATTTAACTCACTAAGAAGTCCTTCTTCCATGTAACATCGACTATAATTCTTGGCTTGTTAAGTTAATATTCTACTTATATATTATTTTTGTGCCTTCTATATTATATGGAGATATTATGATCTCTTTTTAATTTTATTTTCCATATGGTAGAATAATAAAAGTATGGGAATTTTACCTCATATACCCTTAGTTCACATATGAGAGTTAAACTTATGTTTCTGAAACTAACCATTATTTATTAACACATATTGTATTCATATTGTACTTATCGTGCCTTGATTTGTATCTATCTTTTAAAATACATATGCATAACGTACCTTTATCTATCAACTTTCTTTATCTTATAACACGGTTTACATTGGTTCTATGTTATACTACTTGCATTGTTTAAAGTCCTGTGACTAGCACATATAAACAGATATCATTATACCCTAGACCCATTATATAGTTGTGTTTTCAAAGGTTAATAATGTATGTTATAAAAATTTATTTATGGGCTCCATGTGGTACATTTCCTTTGTGAATTTTCTATAATATTCTTGAGTTAGAGACATATGTGTTTTTTTCCACATGTTTCTTTAATATGGTGACATGACAAAAACCTGAAACCCTTCTAACAATTGTGAATGAATCTCGATGGATCCACAACTTGCATTTAATAGGATTATTTTATGGTTTCATTGACTACCCATTTGTTGTCAATCTCGTGAATTCATTCATTCATTTCTAAGGTGTTCAGATAGAGCTCTCCAAGCTCTGTGACTAGTTTTACACTCACGCCTTAACCTTTGACCTCCATTTTCTTGTTAGAAGAATTCTAGGTAATATTAGACTTGCTCAAGCATTACAATTTCTAGTATTTGATTCTAGAGTAATTTTTTCAAGACCAAACATTTCCATTAAGGGTAAATCTGAGGGTATATTTTCTTCCATTTACTAACATATTGTTAATCTATTGTAGAGGCTTTACCAGAATTGATGGTTTAAGTTTTCCTTCCAGGTAAATATTACCCCATTTTTCTTTCTTTATTCTTTATTCTGCTTAATCTTTCTATCAATGAATATTTTAAGTACTTTTTCTTTCTTGCATACATGCAGGTAATACTCCTTCAAGTCTCTTTGAATTCTTTTTCCTTTGATGACTCAAAATTAGGTTCTTTTGCAACTTACGAGACATTCAACTTTCTCTTCCACGTTGAATATCCCCGTACCTTTTGATTTCTTATCTTCATGAGCATTACTCCTATGTTGAAAGTAAGAGGCCAACATCATTTTTTGTTTAATATATATATATATATATATATATATATATAATATATATATATTATATATATATATATATATATATATTTTTTTTTTTCCAGGACTAATTCTTGTCAAGAAGTTTGTATTCCAAAGGCTATAAGCTTGTCATATATTTGTTTTTCCAAAATTTATTCCATGCTTTGAATTTTTGTACTTTATCTGTTTATAGTTGCTATGGTCATTCCTAACCATATTTGTGTTTCTAATAATGACTTCTCGTGTCATTAAACTTTGTTATGACACTGTGATATGTTGAAGAAAGTGTAACTAGGTTCTGTCTTCATAAATGTAATTTTGAAATTTATACTTGTAAAAGGAAAAGAATTATTATTTTTTGTAATTATAAAGAATGGGTTTCTTTCCCATTTGAGGTCAAGCACATGTTTAAGTTCTTCTAGGAAAATCAAAGAGTCAATGTAATTGTTGAAGACCCATATGGGCATGTTACACTATGTTAATCTATGTACTAGAGTCAAAGAAATATGTCAAAGATGATTCTCCAAAGAAAAGACAAGTCTCCGCTTCATGTCAGCTCAAAGAATGAGTTTTTGGTGCACTTAAAGTCAAGTCGGCCTCACTAGCTCAAGTTGGCTGAATAGGAAGGAAAAACTCCTGTATATAGGGCCATTTGACTTGACAATTAGACCATCAAGTGATCTCTAAAATCAGTGAAGAAGAGAGTCAAGAAATAGGTGTATAAAAGGAGTAGAAAGGTGCTCCTAAGGAAGTGAAAAAGAAAAATTATAAACTGAGTTTGGGAGGACTATTGCAGGGTCTAATTCTATCACACATGTGAAGAAAGGAGGGTAGTTTTGCAGTCACATCAGATCCACAAGTGTAGAAACATAATAGAGTTTGAGTGGGCTAAGAAGAGACTCCAAATAGGCCTCAATATCAAGTGAAGGAGGAGCCACATATAACGAAGGAAGGGACAAATTAAAAAGTTCTATCTCAAGCCCTAGATCAGCCACACCTGTGAAGAAATCAGGTCTGCAATAGGGTTAAGAGGACCAACCTCTAACTCAGAGATAAAATAGAAGAAAAAGAATCAATTCTCTAGTCTAAGTATCAAGGAGAAGGAAGCTTTCCAAGTGAAGGAAAGTAAGGCACAAAAGAATAGGTATCGAAGGAGACCTAGGGTTCCTGAAGTTGCCAGAAAAGGAGTGAAGGAAAGTGCCATCAGTTGTCAGAAGAAGTGCGAAGAAAGAAATCAAGGTGCAGTGTAGAAGGAGATATTGATGGAAGAAAAAAAGGGAAGTTGCAAAAGAGAGACTGTGTCTTGTGCTTGGAGGATCTAATGGTCAAGGGTCTAGGGTTTGACATTTTTCAATTGAAGCTTCAATAAGAGAAATTTACAGAAGTGTTTTCCTCTCTAGGAGAGAGAGGTTTTGCCATGGCTAAGAGACACCATCTTGTGTTCTTGTCTCTTTTGATTTTGGTAACTGTTTTATGAAGTAAGAGAACACACACTAATAATAATAAGAGAATATTGTGCCAATGAGAAAAAGTAAAAAGTACCTCAAAAATAGTTGTCATTGTCAAGAGAATCTCATCCTAACTTAGATGCCATAGATTCTTCAACATGGTTTTAGAGCTAAGTTGACACATCAAGGAAGGGCATATTAATAACGCAAAGGTTGAACCATCAAATCTTCAAGCAAGGGTACTAGATCCATCAAAGATAAGGAGGATTACCATCTCCTCTCCTAGATCCATTAAGAAGGACTACCATCCTGGGAACAAGGAAAGAAGAAAGCCTTCCATCTAAAGGCATCTACAAGAAGGTACTTCCAAGAAGAGTCTCCGTCAAAGATCCTTGATCTTCAAAGAGAGGCATTCAATATCAAGGCCCATCAGTGAAGATCTTCAAAACTACACATTGAGAAGTTTTCATCACCAAGTAAATCTATAATAAGGCAACTTGAAGAAAGCATCTTGAACAAATCCAAGATGGAAGAAGTCAAATCATCAAATCTTCAAGGAAACAACAATATATCTTCACAACAACTCTCTCAAGTAAGTACTTTTATGTCCTCTTCTTAACATATCAAAATGTTTTTTTGCAAGGAAAGCAACAAATTGGTTAGGAATGCTAATTTACTTGCATGGTGTTACAGATCCATGTTGAAAATAGAAACAATAAATGTTCAAAATAGAATCCAGAATATTCCAATTTTAATTTGTCCTTGAATTAAAATTGAGAAATAAAATTCGAATTTAGTCTCACCAGCTGCTTGAAAAATAATTAATTAATTCATTATGGATTAATTAGTTGGAGAAATTCAAGTTAGAAGTCTTTCTGAAGTCATGCAACAATTATCCATTAAATTAAGGAGATTATCCCTTAATTAAGGAGATAAGATTGAGTTGTATTTGAGTTTTAATTAGTTAGCTCAGTTTACCGAGCTAGGTCCAGTTAAATTAGTTCAAAACTGTTTGAGGAACTAATTCTGAGTTCAGTCAGTTAATGCATGCATGCATACAACTAGTGTACTCCAAATAACTGAATATTCTCTCATCAGTAACTCATGCATGTCTATTTAGAGAAAGACCCAGTTGAGCTAAATGTCAAGGGTAGGTTACTATCAGTTGCATGAGTTTTCCTATAAAGGAAACTCATCCATGTAGAAGGAATAAGGTTGCTTGAGGATTGTGCAGTTTACAAGGTGTAAGATCAGTGTGAGTGATCAGTGTTACACTTGGTAATAGTAGGATCACCCAGGAGAAACAACGCAAGGAAATAAGAGGGTTGGAGGACTGAGGAGAAGGTTTGTGAGAAGCCTTGTTTGCCTGTGAGCATCCAAGAGGATTGTACTGAGAGCTGGCTAGCTGTGAGAGCTAAGGCTTTGTGTAATATTGATGTATTTCCACCTTGTATGATAATACAAATAGCGGGGATTTTAGCTGAGGCTTTCCCCGAAGTATTCTTCTACGTTTCATGTGCATTGATTTTTCTTCTAGTTATATGTGTTCTGCTTGATCTTGCTCAAATCTATTAAGATTCTACAAGCTTGATTGTACAAGTAGATTAAAGTATTTTTCTTTAGTTATATTTCATTATCAGGTTAATCTATAGTCAGATTTTCTACATGATCTTAGAGGTAGATTTGTAGAGAGTTTGAAGAATTTCTACAATCTATTTGGGCACATCAATCTCATCATCCAGATTAGTGTTTTTAGGGCTCATCAAACCCTAATTTCAGTTGCTACATGCCCTAAACAAGTCACGCCTTTGAATGCCTCCTTCCCAGATGGTTTAATGGCTTGAAGACATCCAGAAATGGTCTTTAGAGGGACCAATGGAGGTAGGCCCATGTAAGGGTGTGTTGTATAGTAGTTAAGTCCATGATAGGGTTCTCTGTAGAGCACTTAGGCTTCCTTTCACCTACGTTGGGTGAGTTTGAGCGAAATTCACACAAGGTTTGGGGAATATTCTTATCTTTTGGAGTCATCTAGAAGGTTCCCTCACTTATCAACTCCTATGAGTTCGAAAATGGATGAGGAATGAGTTAAGATGCATCCTATCATCTCATCCCTTCCTCCATGGAACTAATTCTAAGTATGGAAGGCCACTCAAAGCCACCATTTATGAGAAACCTCCTTCATCTCCCTATAAATTGACCACTCATCTAAGTGATCAGGGGCTGGATTATGTTGAATTGTAAGGAGATAATGTTTCTATGAGAACTGGCTTTGAAGCAAGTATTGTAATGCTACATTTTTGTCATGATTTTGATGTGATGTGGATGGGATCCAAGCTAGAGGAATGAATTTGAATCAGAAACAATGGTTATAATTCCTTCTTCTATTCAATAAAGTATTTGAACCTTTCTCCCATATGTTTGTATTGTCTTATAATTCTTATATGTGTGAAATGTATCTGATTCCATTCACTTATATTCAATAGATCTTTTTCTTTGAGTGATTCTTTGTTTTATGTTGTGTTTACAAGTTCTTCTCAAGAGTATTAAGTATGGGAAGGAGTGACAGGATCGATACAAAGGAGATGAGAGGAAAGAGGAACTATAAGTAGGTCTTCTCATCTTCTCATCTTATCTATTTCTTATAGGAAAAGACTAAAATACTTTAAACTGTTGTTCTAGATATGAATACTTATGTAGGGAATTAGTATTTATTCGTAGATACCAAATTCTCTAAAACACATGGAAAAAGAGGAATTATCTACTTCTCAAAGAAAATGAACTTATGGACTACATCAAAGGGAGTGTCATTGTTCCTGCTAAGGAACAAAATCAAGCCCTAGAAAAGTATAATAAGGATGAAAAAAGGGCTCAAAGGAATCTGATAGAATCCATCAAGGACCCTCTCATTCCTTATGTTTCCAAAATTAAAACATCTAAATAAATCTATGATAAGCTGGTGGAGATATTCTTAGTTAATACAGCTAGAGAAGTGATATTGTTTCATAATGAATTATATAAAATGAATATCTCCAAGGAAGAAGGATAAATCCCTACTTCATGAAGGTATCTAAGATGAGAGACCAGCTGCAAGAACTGGGAGAAGTTATGCCAGATAGAGAGATGACAACTATGGTGCTCAATGCATTACCTAAGGAATGGGGCAACTTCACATCAAGTATATATGCAAAGAAGGAAGCTACTCCGTTGAATGAACTTTGGTCTCTATGCAAAATTGAAGAGACTAGACTTAAAGCCAAAGATGTTTTGGGATCAAAGGAGCCGACATTTGCTGCTATGGCTAAGAGAAAAGGGAAATTTGGTAAGTTTGGCCCATAGAGAAAGGGTAAAAGAGATATGTTCAAAGTCCAATGCTTTGGCTTCCAAGAGTATGGACAATATAAGAGGGATTGTTTTAAGTTCAAGAAGGACACCAATAAGAGGAACGAGAAGAATGCCACAGTACGCAAGAAGTGAAAGAAGGAGAGAAGCAGAAGAAGGAGGAGCCTCCAGATCTCTACTATGACTAAGCTCAACTTCTTCACATAAGTCTTCTTTAAAGCTTTGGGTATCATAGGAAAATGTAGTAGTAGGATAGAATACATGATTTATGAGATGGCATCTTCAGGAATATAGGAGCGTTAAATAGAGATAGCTCAGATAAAGATATTCATATAGGAAGGATGTAACCATTGAATGACCTCATCAATGCATAAAGGAATGATCATGACCAGGAAGAATCATCTTAGAAAGCCACTATCATCAACAGGAAGGAGCATTTCCAAAATAAGGACTATAAGGATCCTCCGGTGGAATTTTCAATAGAGTGTTCCTCAATTTTAGGAAAAGGGGGTGTCTTGATAGGAATTACACTTATGGGGGATTCAAGAAGGGATGATATGTAGGAAAGGAAAGATGTAGAAAAGCAAAGGATATTGAGGTAATGTCAATATAGGAAGTTGTGATAGGAAGCTAAGATGATCAAGGAAAGAACTAAGATGAGGTATGTATGCATCTTTGTTTTCAGTTAAAGTCCTGTCAGAACTTGTATCAATGAGCATAGGAAATTTCTCTAGTACCATGGTCAAGAACAAGGTAAATATATTTCATTGAAGATATGCATGAAGACATGTTTCTCACACAGAGAAATGTCAACATGAGAAATATCCTCATATGAAGTATGAGGTGGTTGACAAGAGAAACTATAAAGAAGCATATGGGAAAATAGATCAGGAATAAAAGACACCATGGACACGAGGAATGAACATTTGACATATTTGTTGAGACATCTCCTGGAAGAAGGCACAAGAATTCTAACAAAGGAAGAAACGATCAAAGGACCCTTGACACATAGAAAGGCTTTGGAGATATGAAAATGCAGGATGCTGATGATTCAAGCCAACAAAATGTCATGATGAGAAACCATCTCGTAAGGTACTATTTGATTTAATGATATTTTTTATTTCTTGAATAATATCTGGATGATCTCATGCAAGGATACTAGAACAAGGGTTGTAAGTATAAATAAAACTAGCATTCCTGTAGTGGATAGAAATTCCTTAAAGAAGCATGATAAGAAAGAAGTAGTCATATGACGAAGGTTCCAGATATGTATCAATAAGGCCACTTTCCATGTGTAAAGGAATGGAATGACGAACTAAGAAGGAAAGTGGTCGATGGTTGATGCCCTACAAGGAAGAAGCTCGACTAAATTTCATGACATCAAGGAAGGAAATTGATCAAGTAATTGAAGGACCCACAAGAAGAAGTTTTTGATTAAAAGGAGAGTCCCTAGTTAAAGAATGAGCTTTGGAAAGTCCCTAATCAAGAGGGACCTTGGGAAAGTCCGTGGTCAGAGGGAGCTTGTGTACCTTCCTTTATAGGAATGGAAATATCTTCCCTAGTTGAGAGGGAGAGATAGACCCAACATTCTTGTCTTCACTTGGGAAGAAATAATGGAGGAATGGGTAATCATCTGGCATTTGATTGATCCAGGTGGATTTATAAAGTACAAGTGGCATGGAGAAAAGGCTCAAAATTCAAAGTGGTCAAATTTCAACAAAATCAACATCATATCAAAGTGATTGTCGCGTTGATTCTGATGGTGTGAATGACACTCAAATCCAATCTCGTATGGAGGATATAGGGCCAGTCAAAGTTCAAGGTTGACTTGGACAAGTGGTAGACTAAAGAGGCATTAAATTGGTTGAAATCTGGTGCCAGAATATGGTCAACTTCTGGGAAAATTCATGGTATCATTAATTTACCTAATGATCCCTAAGGTTCAAGAAATCTTCTAAAATTCCTAAGGTTCGAGAAATATTCTAAAATTCCCAAGGTTCGAGAAATCTTCTAAAATTCCTAAGGAGTTAGAAAAAACAAAAATAATATATAAATAGGTGGCATGCCGCCCACCTTGCCACCTTAAATCCTAACTACACTATATAAATGTAAAAAAAGATCAAAAGTTTGGTGGGGGGCGAGTTGTCACCCCCACCACCCATGGACTTAGTAAAGAAAGGAAAGCAATATATATGTTAAAGGGGCCGGGGTCTAGTTGACTAAGAACCCCACCTCGTGAGCCACAGAACAAATACATGATGAAAAGATATGGTACCGGTGAGGGGTCGAAACTGCCTAACCCACGTGACCGGCCCCCGAGTAGGTAGTCCCCAATATAACACCAATATAACATCACAACATTATATTAAATGCACGACACCAACAACATCTTCAAACAAAAATAATTGCACGCCTATTTTGAGAGGGTCGAGATTTGATCCCCCAACCTCTCTCCAACCAATTTCCATCTTTTCCACTGCACCAAACCATTTCTTATGGTAATGTCCACCTGAGAACGGATATTTGAAGTTGCATTCGCAGATGCGCCTAGGAGGAGCCGACACAAAAACCAAGATTTATTATTTTTCTATTGTAGGGCAGCGGAACATCGATCCTAACAGGAGGTCAGAACCTTTCCCCAGGGAATCTAGGGGGTATTAGAAAGATTTTGAGAGGTGCAGAAGGGATTTTCTCATAATTGGGTGTTTGGACATTCATTTTTGCACAATTTTTCACCAGGAATTTATGGTTCTATCTCTTTCTGCAGCTCGTCTCTGCTTCTAGCTTGGAGGTATAAGGGTCCTTATCTAAAAAATTTCTTGTAATTATTATATTTGATTCCACTTAATGAAAGAAGGCCTCCCCACAGTTGATTAGGGCCCAGAGACGTAGTTCAAATTGGATGAACTTCGTAATCAATTCCTTGCATCATTTTTTTCATGCTTTCATGATATTTCTTGATGTTTTATGTGCTCTTAAGTTTCCTTGGTTAATATTCTCTTTACAATGTAATCTTATCCATCTATAAGCAAAAGATTTTGGATCAAGTTTGGTATCATAGCAGGTCTTTTTCGATGCAAATTGCACGAGTATATGATAACCAGGAACAAGCTCCAAAGAGGCAAGGGAAAGATTAATTCCTTTGATCTAGAAGTGGGGCATGCACCATGAGGGAGAAATATGGAAGATGTGGAAGCTCGTTGGGAAGAAGAGCGAGATTAACACAATGCATTCTACAACATGGTAGAGAAAGTGAACAAGTTGGTTTTAGAGTATGAGAAGGAAATCAAGGATGAGAAGAAATATGTCAATGACCATGGATCTGTAAACCATGGAGGCGGTGGAGAAGACCTCCTCCCTCCCCATATTCCAGTGACAGTTCTTCATCTTCTTCCCATCACTCTCACCGACATCACAGACATACATCTAAGAAACCTTTTTTCAAACTAGATGTAAAGTTTGATTTGCCCATGTATAATGGAGAATGTAGTGCGAAAAGCTTAGCAATTGGATTAGACAGATCAATGTCTACTACCAGATTCAACAGATCAAGGAAGATGAGGCAAAGATCTATTTTTCATCTCTTCGGCTGAGTGTCACTGCTCTTGTTTGGTGGGAGAGAAAATTGCAAGGAAACAAAAATTTAGGTAACCTTCTTTCTTCATGGTCCAATTTTATTTTTGCATTGAAAAATCAGTTTTACCCTTTGGGTTATAAACGAAAGGAATTAATGGAATGGAAATATTTAAGGTAAGGCAAAGGTTAAAATGTGCAAAGATTTACTGAATAATTTAGAAAACAAGCATTGAATTTGGGCATTCCATTAGATTCACCTGAGATTGTGACTAAGTATATTGGTTCTTTACATAGTTACATCAGAAATTCATTATTTTTGTTAGACTTTAAGCTTATGTGGTAGTTTTTTGGAGTAGCATGATACAGATTATCCATATTATTATGTTTCTTATGTCGATGTTTCGATCCCCAAAGGGGGTCCATCCTAAATATGAACGACAATTATTTTGAGAGAAGAATCTTTCGACTAGAGTATAAATACAAAACCTAGATATTTTTTATATAAAAAATTTATAGGTTTTGTATTTATACTTGGTCGGAAGATTCTTCTCTCAAAATAACTTTCATTCATATCCTATCAAATTTGGTCCCGAGGATGGAACCCCTTTGGGGTTCGAAACGTTGACATAATAAACATAATACTGTGGATAATTCGAATCATGCTACTCCATTCATTATTTTTGTTTGAGCCTATTATTATTGATGTGGTGAGTGTGAAGGCCATCCATCGTGAAAGCAGGGGGACACATGAACAAAATGATCACCCAAAAAGGGTAGAAACAACTAATAGAAGAGGAGAAAATCCATCATGTACACATTGTGAGAAAGAAGGGAATGATGAAGAAAATTGTTGGAAATTGCACCTAGAATTGAGACGTAAGAGGAATGACAGAAAAGAGAAGAAAAATACAACTGCGACCATGCAACAAGACCAAGAGTCTGAATCAAAGGAGGATGAGAAGGTCACAATTTCCTGATTTGTACGCATGGAATAATTGACCTAGGGACAGATTCAGGTGATGAAATGAAGATTGCAACTTTTGGGATCATAATAGATGGACCCACTGACTTGGGGTCTCATTCAGGGGATGAGACAAAAATTTCCACTGATGTTTTCCCAAATATGAAAAGTGCACCAAATGCAGCATGGCTCCATGAAATCCAAGAAATAAACCAAACCATTTAGGCAGAGAATGTTGAACTAAGGAGACTCCTAGAGGTTTTCCTCTTTAGGAGAGAGAGGTTTTGCCCTGGCTGAGAGCCAACATCTTGTGTTCTTGTCTCTTTTGTTTTTGGTAATTGTTTGATGAAGTAAGAGAACACACACTAATAATAATAAAAGAAGATTGTGCCTATAAGAAAAAGTAAAAAGTATCTCACAAATAGTTATCATCATTAGAAGAATCTCATCCTATCCTAGATGCCCTAGTTTCTTCTACATATATATATATATATATATATTAATATATATATATATATGAAAATTTTATTTTTGTCATATGATAATATATTTGTGGCAATCTCTTATTTTATGCTTTGGTACTTCTATGTCTGTTTAATTTATACCAAATTAGTTTTAGAGATATTTAAACACATGTGAGGTCTAAGATTAAACTTCCAAAAATTGTTATACTTATAACCTTTAATTAGTTACATTGTATTTAAACAACCTTCCTATGAAATACGAATTGACTCTAATTACTATATATATATATATATATATATTTATTATATATATATATATATATATATATATATATATATTATATATATATATATATATATGTATATATTATATTCTTGTTTTCTAGTGGTTGAGATTTCCATATTATTGTAATGCAAAATAAAACATTAGATATATATAGCTTAGCTATAAATTATTCAACAAAATATCAAATTTTTTCTCCTGTACATATTCACAAACTAAACCTTGTAAAACATGCACTCACTCCTTATATTTCACTGTATAATTCTCTTCAAAATTTACTGAGCTTTTGTAGTAAAAAATTAGAATACAACTACATGTGCATATTTTTCTTTAAATAAGTTAAACTAACACTGTAAGAAAACAATTATGCCTCTTTCTGAACTATTCTTTTCAATATTATTATTCAGAATTACAAATAACATACTTCATAATTCAATTTATAAAAATATCCACATAGTAACAGTTCAGAGTACCAACTTGAAATTTTAATTCTGAAAACTAATACAGGGACTACACAACTCCTCCAAACCTTCACAGTTTGCTCCAAAAGGTGTCCCCCCGAGCACAAGTCTACATGTCCTTTTCTATTCCTATTTTTTTGTCGTTTCCTTGCTATTGACGAGTTCAACACCGCATGATTCTTTCTTTCCCAACAAGAAGACAATAAGTGATTACACCCTTACCAATCATCTGGTAGTTGGTAACTACCTCCACCTCACCCAACAAGTGGCAGGTAGTTACTACCTCATTTATGAACTCTAATTCTCACTTCCAAAGACAACATCATGTATTTTAGGGAAGTTCTGGGTCAATAATTTCCATAATCATAAGTAATCCAATTATTTAGATTAGATGCCTAGGAATTAATGATTGGGTAATAAATATCCAACATTAACTTGTATCCTTTTCCCTCTTAGCTAGGTGTAGTTTTTGGATTAATTTCCATGCTTCTTTACCTTCATTAATGACTTAATAATTACAATTTAAAATTTAATATTTATCAGTAATAAAATACTGATAAACTAGTTTCCAAGTTTGTTTTTCAAAAGTAAAACAACAATCGCACTTAACCATAAATAAATTTGCATACAATATTCAAGTTAAGCGATATAACAATGGTCAAGAGTTAACAGGGGGTGGAAATTGTTGGAAAATTGGCACATATAGGAAGTGACCATCGTTTTTTCCTTAAGATCAAAAGCAGGGAGGAAACTTGAAGCAGAGTAGCTTAATTGTATTTGGGTGTGGCATAAGTGGTACATTTTAATGGTAATTTCTGCAAGGTCCACTGTGGTTGTCGACCAATGGGTTTCATGGAATTTTGATTCAGGGATGTTGTTATGGATGAGCACAAATGGCATAGTAAATGTGGAAATCATGCAGACCTTCGACATGTTTGACTTTGTGGACTTCGATGCAGCTCCTCCAAACCTAAGTGTGAAGAATCTCATGGAAATGGTTGAATGGGTATCTCCTTATCTCTATTGGGTCTCTTTTAATTTTCAAGGTTATTTTCTAAATTTATCCTAGTATATCATTGAAAAGGTTGTTATGTGTATTTGGTTTCATAGGGATTCCCATAGTGGCTTGAATGATTCTCTGTGGTTCACCTTTGGTGTGGGGCATGAGGTGCCTATCACAACTAGTCTTTCCTTTCAAGTCACCTCTAATTGTGCTTATTATTTCTAGGCTTGGTGCCCTTTGTATATTTAAATTTTCTCATCGATATTAGGTTTTCATTTAGATTTGGTTTAATGTCTACATGTTTTGTCTAATTTTCATGAATTATTTCTAAATTTTCCTGGGTATATTAGAGGAAAAGTGTGTGTTTATCCTAGGGTTCGTATCTTTGCTCACTTTGGTATAAAATGCCCTTTGATACATAATTCAAGTGTCTGTCTTGAGACAATTGTCACAATTTTCCCCTCTAACGGGTTATCTTTTGGTCATGGTTAGTGTCTCTTGGTTCAGGGTTGTATATATTTACACTAGGCTCCACCACCTTCCGGGTTGCAAACAATTTCGGCTCTAATTCTACTATTGGATATTTTTGATGCCCCCTTTAGGTTGAATCTTCTAGTTAGTTTCTCTTTCTGATTTTTGTCTCTTGGGGGGAACTTATCTAGGTTCTATGTTATCCTTGGTCTTAGTCATGGTCATCCCATACTTGTTCTTTGTGGAGACCATGTTCTGCGCTTTGCGATACCTTTGACTTAACATGGTGTGCCTTGAGAATATATCCTTAGTATCATATCGATTTTCTTTCCATTCAATGCCAGTGTATGCAAAACAAGCATGGGGGAAGAGGCAGGAAACCCCATAGTTACAAACACGCTCAACAATAGGCCCATGGATTTGTTGATAATTTTCATGTAGCTTTCCCTCCTGATACCTAGAATGAAATTCAAAATTTGGTGTCTCATGCAATTCTTGATAGATAGGAAAATGTACCGAGATCATGGAAAATATAGCTACCAAAATTCTTGATCTAGAGCATACTGTAAGAATAAGGAAGCATTATCATAGTGCCTTAGCTCTTTACTAGCAGGCAAAGACCCTGCTAGGAAGGATCTTGATGGATAAGTAGGTTGAATGATACAACATCTTCATTAGTTTTGAAGATGTCAAACAAGCCCAATGCAACTAGAGGTTCTTTTTAGAGAGGATGGAAGAGAGGTTGGTTGTAACATCCTCAAGTTTATTTTCCATGTAAATAAATTAAATCAAGGTCATGGGACAAGTATTACACGTTGAATGAGGGGAAAAAAATTATAGTGGGAATCACTTTTGGTTTATTATTAGCGATGGACATTGACATTGGCATTGGCAAAGGAGAAAAGGCAATAAATGGAAATTAATAAAATAAATAAAGGAAAATAGGAGAAAAGGAAGATGAAGAGACAAGAATATGCATATAATGGAAAATGAGGCAAAATGAAGGAAATTGAAGGAAAAATAAAAGGAGAAGGAAACAAAAGGGGATGGAGAATATTATATACCTCTCTTAGTCACTCTTAGTTACTGTTGATCACTTCTTAGTTACATTTGGAGCATTCTGGCATTTACTTGGGCATTGAGGCATACTCGGGTTTCGAGAGAGAGGGAACTTGGACAGAAGAAATCAAGAAATAAAAGGAGATCAGGGCAACGAAGAAGGAGGTTAGAAAATAAGCTACAACTAGAGAATATTGTAGGTAACAGGTTGTATGTGTGATTTATTTTCTAATATTTGGATGCATGGTACATGCATTTGCTTATTTGGTTACTTGTTTGTCATTGGAATGGGATTTTCTTAGATTGATAGTGGTTTCAGCCTTTCCTTGCCATTTCCTTGATAGCCACAATGTAGTGGGTTCCCCATTTTGGTTAAGGTTTGGATGGCCAATATATTTTGGATCCTTATGAGGTGGTCTCAGGAAAATTGCCAAGGGTCAAGGGTGGAGATGGGCATTCTCTTGGAACTATTGATGGATGGTTGCATACAAGAAAATTCGTCTGGGTATGGTGAAGAAGTTGGAGGAATCCAAGTTGGTTTTGGTTTTGGTGCTTTCTGGACCAGTTTAGGTGAAATCACTGTGGTTGAGGGTTGAGGTGGTTTAAGCTCTGGAAGTCGTGGTTGTTTTTTCTTTTTGTTTTATCCTATGTGATCCCACATTCATGCTTAAAATATGGCATGGGGGTGATTGTTGAAAGAGAGACTTGGTTCAACCCAATCTATAGTTGGGTGGTACATATAAGTCACTGACTTGGTTGAATTTATTCCTTATTGAGATCAATGAGCACATGTATTGATTAGTATGTTGCTTTTACGACTAGTTTGTCATGGTTTCATTCTGGTTGAATGTTGGTTATAAACATCACTAAATGATGTGCTCTTGTTATGGATATTTTTCATGATTCGATAAGTTATTTAATGGTTATATGAATGTATGACCTAACAAGTGTTGTTGCAGCTAGCTTGAGAGGGCATCGAGCCTTCTTGATGACACTCTGATGAAACTAAGAAAATAGTGTATAGATACGCATTCATGACCTGTAACTACTATGTCTTCCATATGTTTGTCTAAATGTTTATCATGTGTGTTGGCATGGTTGGACAAGATCTGAGCCTAAATATAGGTTATGCATACTTGTGGTTATCTTAGAGTTGATTATGGAGAGTTCTGGGTAGTGGTTTATAGGCTAGCCCTGAAAATGTGGCACTGATTTCGTAGTCACAGTATCTTAACTGCGAAATCTCAGTTGTAGCCACATGGAGGAAGTCATGTTTGTGTGGCTAGATCCTTTTAGATGCATGTGTGTGAATGGGCTATCAGGTCATTTGAAAACATAGTTTTAGCAGGGTAAGATCATCAGTGGATGTTGTCTAACATCTGGGTGGTTTGGTGTCCCTGGGAAATTGCAGTGAGTTTTATGGTAGACCCTACTTCCATAAGTGGAACTTGGTTGTCAGGTCATTCATAATAACTCTCATCTCATGTTTACCCTAGAGAGCTTGTAAAAGTGGGTAAATGTGGGGTGGGGTGTTACAGAGTGGTACCAAAATGAGGTTACAACACTAGACCTCGGGGTAAATATAGATTTTATGCAGGTATGCCATTTTTATACATGTTTATCATGCATTCATATTAGCTATTTATTGATATGTTTATGTATCCATGTATGAGTGGGTATTCTTGTGATGTTGTATCGTGCTAATTTGGATTTCCTTGTGAAAATGCAAAAGCCTCCCCTAAGATAAATTGAGGTATGATTTTGATTATTTTTTTACTGAGTTAACAATGACACATTGTAGGAAATAGAAGGTCAAGATATGAATAGTAGACTAGTTGAGTACGATTCGTATGACTCTCCGTACATGCTGGAAGAGACATTGGTAGGATGGGAAATATTAGTTGAGCAGTAGGGAGAGGGATATTCTCCTAGTTTGGTAGATGCATTGAGAAGTTTGAAGGTAGAAATCGTGAGTTGCAAGGAAGATAATGATTGATTGATTGAGGTATAGGAAATTTTTTCCAGAGCTCAAGAAAAGAAATGTGAGGTTAATGCAGTCATCCTCTAGAGCCTTTCATATTTGTAAACATAGGGACAACTAGGGATCAGACATGGGGATGGATAGGAAGAAAATACTAACGATTTGGATGGTAGTAGGTCTCGGAAAGTGTACAAGATGGAAATGGATGATACAGTAAAGGACGACATATCCTTGGATACACTTGAGAGGAGGGCTATCAATCATGGATTTTATTCCAAATCCAGTTCTAAGACACATCATCATCATCACCACTAGCATCCTTATAGGAGGAGTGAGAGGGTGTACTTTACATAAGAGTTCAAGAAAGCCAAGCGTCCTACTTTTGATGGAGAAATGAAAAAAAATTATGCAAAATCATGGCTACTTGGGATGAAGAAATTCTTCAAGTTGCATGATTACTCAAAGAACATGAAAGCAAAGATAGATACCTTCAGTGTCATGCGAAAATCATATATCTGGTGGGGATACTTTAAGCATGTCAGAGGTATCAGAGAAGAGGAGTTGATTTGGGATGAGTTTTAAAGTCTCTTCAAGAAGAAGTACATATCTGAGAGGTATTATGATTGAAAGGCCAAGGACTTCTATGAGCTCATGATGGGTTCCATGAAAAATGAAGAATACACAGCCAAATTTATAGAGTTGTTGAGATATGTGCCCTATCTCAAGGATGAGAAAGAAAATATCCAAAGGTTCATCAAGTTTTATGTGTCTAGATCATTTGAGGACGCCATCATAAATATGAAACATTGTTATGAGGAGTCAAAGTGCAAGCCTGAGTTCAAGTGTGACTAGAAGGGTAATGAGAATATTAAAGCAAAAATGGCTCAAGAAGTGAGGAAGATCTTAGGATGAAGGTGACAATGAGAATGTGGCACCTCCTAATAAGTTCAATGTATTTGAGAGAGGACATGGGTCTTAGCCTGAGGAACCAAAAAATAAAGGCGATGGCATAAAACCGTTGAGGTGTTGTACTTGTGGTCGGAACCATTACAGGAGGCATTCCCCATTTCTTCAAGGAAGTAGGCCTCAAATCTACAATTCTCAAAAGGTACAAATAATTGGGGATACAGGTCAAAGAATTCCCCATATTTATGCAACAATGGATAACAAGAAGGTAGATCATCATGTATCCATTATCGTGATGGAAGGTAAGCTTGGTGATCAATTTATTTCTAATTTTATTGATCATGAATCAAATTATAACTATATTTGTCCTGACATGGTGGATTATTGCCAGATTAATAAGGAAATGCATGCAATATTTTGGTTGTTATAGTTGGCTACAAGGACCAAGAGAAGAGTTCCTCAATGGGTGAGATCTTGAGCATTTGAGCTTAATGGAATTCCTACATCAGTACATCTAAATGTGCTTCCATTGGGTTGATATAAGATGATTTTGGGCATGGAATAGTTGTTTATTCATGGGATCAAAGTGGATTGCTATGACAAGGCCATTGAGTGCTTGGATGATGAGGGAGAAAAGATAATCTTGTAGGGAAATAAGAAGCCTACGTAAGTGAATGGTTACAACTATGTAAGCTAAGCACAATTGCAATAAAGGATGATTATTATTTATAGTTCATGTCTATAGTGACAAAGGGAAGGAAGATGAGGATGATGAAATCCCGAGGAGGTATCCTATCTTAAAATTGTTTTAGGATGTGTTTCCTACAAAGATTCCATAGTTTCATCCTCATATAGAGGTGGATTTATCTATTGAGTTGATTCCAGGAGCAACACCAACATCTAAGGCATTGTACAAGATGAACACTCAAGAGTTGGTGGAATTGAAGTTGAAGCTTAAAGAGATGCTTGATACGAGATACACAAGGCCAAGTGTGGCTCCTTGGCGTGCACCAGTGTTGTTTGTAAGTAATAAGGATGGTACTCTCATATTGTGCATTGATTACAGGTAGTTGAACAAGGTGACTACTAAGAACAGATATCCATTATCAAGGATTGATGAATTGTTTGATCAACTAAAGGGAGCAACAATATTTTCAAATATTGATCTAAGATCAAGATATAATCAAGTGTGCATCAAAGACAAAGACATATACAAGACTACATTCCATACAAGGTATGGGCACTATGAGTTCATGGTGGTTCCTTTTCATCTTACCAATGCTCCAACCACCTTCATGTGTTTGATGAACAATGTGTTGTGCCCTTATATGGATAATGTTGTAATAGACTTTGTTGAAGATATAATGGTATTTTCAAAGAATGAGGAGGATGTTGAATTTCCACGATCACGGGTCTAGGATAAAATATTAGAATCTTTAACACTACCAAACCAAGAATCTCAACAAAGCTACTTTGCACAGTAGAACAATATAAAGCAGTAAATCACACATGCACAAGTATAGACAACTTTTTAAAAATTTCAATCCAACTTCATTAAATTAGTCAATATATAATACAATAGTCTAGGGCTCCCATACAAGGGGTAATGACCCTCAATTATCCACAAGTACAAGAATACAATATACACTGACAATCTAGCTACAGTCTCTATGTCTTATCTTGTCATGTCGGTCCTCTGCTTTCGTTCTGCTCTCTAGACGTCCTTTAGTCCATCAAAGGATAATAATACATAGAATCTCCAAGACGACTACCACCTATCAATGTTGTTAGTCACTTATGCTTTAATCAAGATGGTATGATCCAATCTTCTCTTCTAGGCTAGACAACACTTGAGGTCTAATATGAAAATCTAGTAGCTTCTTTCTTCTATAAAAGAGCTACACATTAGGCTCAATCCTTCACCCAACCTTCAGCTGTCAAGTTCTCGATATGCAACTTGTCAAGGGATACTTTGGGTTGCCAACACGCTTCCCTCCACTAGTCCAATGGCACCTAATGCTTTCACTATAAGATCTTCTCCTTGTTGATTTTTCCAACCACCTAAGTCAACCTCAAAAATTGGCTCCCACAAGATACAATAATACCATCTAATTTTCCAAACTTTGGACCAACAATTTAACATAAAAAGACACCTCCACATGTGATGGTGCACTATTGTATTCCTCCAATATATTTAGGGCTTGGACATAGTCAGTGTCATCCCTCTTAACCCCTATTATAATCCCTTATTCCTATGCGACTTGCCTCCTTCTTTGATATCCTATCTTATGTTGACTGTTCCTTGGTTATGTTGTAGGAAATAGACCTTACAACCCCTCCACTTAGCCCAACATAGACTTGTGTTACCCTTGTAATTACTATAGGGCATGCGACTCACAAAAACTTGGCGGAAACCATCCTTTCCTTGCACCAATCAGCCCACAATTAACTTAGATCACCTCAACTGCTCCTTGGACATGTTAAACCCATGAAACAATATTCAAAACAACCCTTTATAACTTTGTTCTTTTATTTTTTTGAACTCGGCTATCTCAAAATGTATTTTCTTGAATTTAGGCTTCTTTGATCCATGTTACATTAAGAAGAGTCTTTTCGGTAGAAATCACATAGGAGAAAAATCTACTGACACATTTCAAACCAGCTAGTGTGGTTCATCATCAGGACTAGATGAATATGTAGATCATGATACAAGCAAATACAAATCTAGTTTCAACTTGGAAACCCTTACGTGAGACCGTTCAAACTGACGAAATTTAATAGGAGTGGCCCTTTTGTATAGGGTAATAATTTCTGAATTCAGGCTTCTGTGATCCATATTACACTAAGAAGAGTATTTTCGGTAGAAATAACATAGGAGAAAATTTTGTCGATATGTTTCAAACCAGCTAGTGTGGTTCATCATCAAAACTAGATGAAGATGCAGTCATGACACAAACAAATCCAGATATGTCTTCAATTTGAAACCCTTATGTGAGATCGTTCAAACTGATGAACTTTAATAGCAGTGGCCCTTCCGTATAGGGTAGTAATTTATGAATTCAGGCCTCTGTGATCCATAATACATTAAGAAGAGTCTTTTCTTTAGAAATCACATAGGAGAAAATTTTGCCGATGTGTTTTGAGCCAGCTAGTGTGGTTCATCATCAGGACTATATGAAGATACAGATCATGGCATAGGCAAAGCCAGATATGTCTTCAAATTGGAAACCCTTACACGAGACCGTTCAAACTTATGAACTTAAATAGTATTGGTGCTTCCTTATAGGGTAGTAATTTCTGAATTTAGGATTTTGATCTATATTACATTAAGAAGATTCCTTTAGGTAGAGATCACATAGGCGAAAATTTTGCCGACGCGTTTCGAACCATCTAATGTGGTTCATCATCAGGACCAGATGAAGATGTAGATCATGGCATAGGCAAAGCCATATTTGTATTCAACTTGGAAACCCTTACATGAAACCGTTCAAACTGATGAACTTTAATAACATTGGTGCTTCCATATAGGGTAGTAATTTCTTAATTCAAGCGTGATCCATATTACATTAAGAAGTGTATCTTCGGTAAAAATCAAATAAGAGAAAATTTTCTTGCGTGTTTCGAACTAGCTAGTGTGGTTCATCATCAGGACAAGATGAAGATGAAAATCGTGGCACATGAAAAGCCAAATCTGTCTTCAACTCGGAAACCCTTACACGAGACCATTCAAACTAATAGAGTTTAATATTGGTGGCCTTCCTTCTAAATCGTTGCACTTGGATGCTCTAAATGAGCCTCACACACCTCATATTTATATCATCAATGAGGGCTTCATGAATCCTTTCCCACTGTCATCAAGTCCTCCTAAAGTCAAGCTGACTTGTGCAAAACATGACAGTGAGATTTAGAAATTAATAACTCAAGTTCCAGAGCTCCAATTTGAGTTATTTTTGAAGTGTTAGATTCTCCATGCCATCCTCTATCACCTATAATTTTCTCATGCCCACATGTCTCATGCTTTTAGCCCAAATCATTTGGGTGAAAAATCGCAACCTTGGGTTCTAAGCCCACAAATTAATTTTGTGGTGCTTCACCCTCCAAACTCCCAACCCTAGGGCTTGGAGTACCTCCAAATATACTAAAAAATAAACACTTCTTGTTAGAGAGGGAGGTACTTACATGACTATCAAGTAACTCATCATCATCATAATCACTACTCGCAACACTCGCCAAACTCTTGGTGCTCACAACTACACCAATCCCTGTAGTGTGAACTACGCCTCTCTCAATAAATTCACTATCACTGGAAGAATCCTGCTCCATCTTCTTCTCTTGTATCACTTTCCAATCCCTCCATGATTCCTTCTTGGAAGATGTGGAAGCACCCTTTCTCCCAATTGACCGCACCCTCTTCTTGGGATACAAATTTACCCTCTAAACCTGCAAACTCCCACTAGAACTTGACTCCCTCTGAGCCTCTAGAACCTGGAACTTCTTCTCTAGAACCTGTAATTACCCCTCTGAAGCCTACACCTACAACTACTTCTCTAGAACCTACACTTGGCCCACCTGCTTCTTCTTCCCATGATCAATAGGATTTCCCATTAGCCTATATATACCATGGTCTCTAACTCCAAGTATGATACCTGCAGAGATAGAGCCTCTGGGCCTAATTCTTGCCTTCCCATCTTGGAACAAGACTTCAAACCCCTTCTTCTTAATCATCGAGACAAATATCACACTATATTTGAGTCCTGGTACAAACAATACATCTTGGACCCACATCACTCATTTTGTCTCCATCCTGAATAGCATAACTCTCGATCCTCAGATCTCCTTCTAACTCTTGTCACCCAACGCCATGGGAAGCTTTGAGTCCCATTCAGCTAGAGTCTAGAAAGCCTCTTGTGAGCCTCTTATATTTTTTTATGCACCACTGTTTACGTACCATCCATCCTCATTGACAGTAGCCTAAGAGAAATGAGATATGACGGCAAAGTCCTTCTCTTCCAACTTCCTTGTGAGTTCATCTATCTCAGCATAGGTGGAAACATCAATGACCTTCTTCCCTTTATTCTTCTCTTCATCTCCCGTGTTCTTATTCGTCAGAGATCTAGAAAAAAAATGACCCATCTTTGCATAGTTGAAACACTTGAATTTACTCAAGTCCTTCTTCTACTTACCCTTCATTCATGTTGAAAGTGCCACGTCATCATCAAAAGTCTTCTTCTTTGGATGAAGATCCTCATCTTACAACTCTTCTTGAAAGAAGTCATCCCATAGCCTATTCCAGTATGGAAATAGCTTATTCCAGTATGGAAACTTCTGTTTGGAAAAAATCCCCTCGATGAAGGGCTTCCATTCCTTGGTGAACCCTTTCAACTTATCCTCCAATACAAGTACCCAATTATCATTCTTATTATGGAACAAATTCTAAAGAGCCATCCATATCTCATGTGTGGTGTTCTTCCTGGAAAAATGAGGTAGTACGGGATCTTTTACACCATCTAGGATGATCATTCTCTCCCTTGTATTTAAATCCTCATACACTTCCAACTCCTTTGGGCTAGTTGGCTTCTTGATGGATTTCTTAGTGAACTCCAAGATCGTGTTGACCTGCAAGACCAACTTGATCCTTTCCTTCCATAGTCTATAGTTGGAAAACCCCTCCAACCTGTCCTCATACCAGAGACCAACCTGTGACTTCGACATTGTAGTGATCCCTTCACCTAGACTGTGACTAAATCCCTCTTAAGTTGTACTATTTTATGCACTTTGATGATTCACTGTCTTCCAACATAGCTTAGACGTGCTTTGAGACCATGTTGAATTTCCATGATCTTGGGTCTGGGATAAAATATTAGAATCTCTGACGCTACCGAATGAAGAATCTCGACAAAGATACATTGCACAATGGAACAATATAAAGCAGTAAATCACACATGCACAAGTATAGATAATGTTTTACAAATTTAAACCCAACTTTGTTATATTAATGAGCATATAATGACCCTTAGTTATCCAAAAGTACAACAATACAAGATACACTGACAATCTCGTTGTAGTCTCTATGTTGTATCTCATCCTGTTGGTCCTTCATTTCCATTCCGCTCTCTAGCTGCCCCTTAGACCATCAAAGGAAAAAACATAGAGATTCCAATAGGGCTACCACCTATATTTACTACAATTTTCTTGTGCTTCAATGAACACGGGCTAATCCAATCTGCACTTATAGGCTGGCCAACTTGTGAGCTCCAAACTGCCAATCTAGTAGCTTCTTTCAGCTATCAAAGAGCTACAAATTAGGCTAAATCCTTCACTCAACCTTCATATGTTAAGCTCTCGTTATGACTACTTGTCAAGGGATACTTTGGGTTGCCAACATGCCACCCTCCACCAGTCCAATGGCACCCAATTCTTTCACTGTAATATCTGCTCCTTGTTGAGGTTTCCAACAACTGAAGTCAACCTCAACATATGGCTCTCACTGGCTGCAATAATACCATCCAACTATCCAAACTTTGGACCAAAAAATTAACATAAAAAAAAAATTCCTTCAATTTGGTTAGGGCTTGGACACAATCTATGTCATTCCTCTCAACTTCTACAATAATCCCTTCTTCCTATGTGGCTTGCCTGCTTCTTTGAGCTCCTCTCCTATACTGACCATTCCTTGGTTTTGCTGTAGGAAATAGGCCTTACGACCCCTCTAATTATCCCAACATAGAACTATGTCACCCCTGTAATTGCTATAGGGCCTGTGACTCACCAAAACTTGGAGGAAACCATCCTTTCCTTGCACCAATCAGCCCAAAAATGACTCATATCAGCTCAACTGCTTCTCGGACCTGTCAAACTGATAAAACATACTTTGAAACAACCCCTTATAACTTGGCATTCTCTTTGTTTGAACTACGGCTACCTCAGAATGTGTTTTCCTTCTAAATCGTTGCACTTGAATGCTCTAAATGATCTTCACACACCTCATATTTATATCACCCAATGAGGGTTTCACGAATCCTTTCAAATTGTTAACAAGTCCTACTAAAGCCAGACCAACTTGTACAAAACATGACAATGCCATTTAAAAATTAATATCTTAAGTTCCATAACTCCAATTGGAGTGATTTTTGAAGCATTGGATTCACCACACCATCCTCTATCACCTTAAATTTTCTCATGCCCATATGTATCATGGTTTTGACCCAACACCTTTGGGTGTAAAACCGCAACCTTGAGTTCCAAACCCACAAATGAATTTTTTGGTGCTTCACACTCTAAACCTTGAACCCTAAGGCTTAGAGTACCTTCCAAGCTACTAAAAAGTCAATAGAGGAGCATGCAGAGCATTTGGAAGCAGTGTTGATATTGTTGAGAGAGCATCAGTTATATGCTAAGTTCAACAACTGTAACTTCTTTCAGACTTAGATTCATTACTTGGGACACGTTGCTTCCAAGAAAGGGAGATCAGTGGTTCAAAAAAGATTAAAGCTATCATGGAGTGGATAGGTTGGAAGAATGTGGATGAGGTCAAAATATTCATGGGATTGGAAGGTTATTACATGCAGTTCAGCAGGAAATTCTCCAAGATTAGCTATCCTATTACATATTTGTAGAATTTTTGACGGTGCCAGAAATCCGTCAACCAAAGGGGTCTCCCTGATGTGAACTATTAATTAGACCTCACATCATTTGGAATAGGAGCCCCATCTAGATTATTGGCCTAGTTTCTATGTATTCTTATATATTTACCTTGGATTTAGCTATTTATAAGAGAGAGAAGCATGTATGTGCCTTTATGAAAAGAAAGTAAGTGTGCTTAGTGAATGTTTGGTTATAGGTGTATCAAGGTTCTAATGCGTAGGGAATAAAGTTGAGCCTCTAAGAGAAAGGTAATAGTACCACCCTATAGAGGTGAACACAAGTGAAAAGATAACCGCTTAACATCAAGTGGAATAGTCCACATAGATGTAGCAATTGTTACAACCATTACAACACATTTTTAATTAGATAAGCACTAAAATAATCGAAATAGTTCAACTAATTTAGTACAAGTTAAAGTAAACATGAATCATACATATTAACCGAACATTCTTACAAATATTCGCAATCCATTCATGAAATTGTGCCAACCATCAGGCTTCAAGTATTAAGTGAAAGTCCCAAGATACATAGATACAATGAGAATCACTAGCTCTAATAGTGGAGCATTGGAACCATGACTTGCTCCCAAAAAGTACTTACTTTGTCTCTCTGATGCATTATGGGAGAAGCCAAGCTAAAAATTACTTTGCATGTACAATGAGGGTGTATATATAACAAATGGGGTGATAATTCACCTCCCATGTGACTCTTGGGCTACACACATGACTGTTTGACTTGTCTATGACCTCTCGACTCCCACAAGAATTTTCACATTACATCAATGACTCTTGGAATTACACTTTACATTAGATTTTCCAATATAGATTTACATAATCTACAAATTCTGTGGCACATGTTGACTCATGACATGACATGATACTGATGATATGGATTGCATGATGACATGGCAATGTCAATACACTCTTTGCTGCTACTTTGTATTCAATAAGAGATGTGCAAGGCTTCATCTTCATGAGAAATGTACCTTTTTATTCATATCCACTCTCCAAAGGGTTATGAATGAGATGGAGCCTTCATGCAATTTTGATCTTTGATATTCTGTTGTAATCTGATGTTCCTTCATCTTCTCTCTTGATGTTCATCTCATCCCTTCAGCTTCATATGTGCCTTGTAGCATGGTCCCCTTCTCCTTTTCCTCCATCATCATCCTATCATGATAATACAAAGTACATTCAATTGAAAACCATTCATGACAAGATGCCATCAGTCTGAAAACCCATAACCTAATATATTTCATGAACTCGCCTATTAAAGCTAGAACTGGTGACTGGCTAAGGGATTATGCATTTCCAGCCGCTGAGGTCTAGGACTGAGACTTGAGACTTCACAATGTGTAGTTAAGGACATTCAGGTTCAAGAGATTGCGTAGTTTAGGGCTTAAGAGCTCAAGGCTAGGGATTGAGGCTTGAAGATTCCTACTACATAGTTCTGCAAGGACAGAGGCCAAGTAATTGCGCAATTGAGGGACTCAAGGGCTCAGGCTGGAGGCATGAGCCTTGATTTTTCCCACTACAAATTTCTGGGAGGCAAGGAGAGGAAGTTATTCAACAATTTCATAGTCTAGGAGCCCACGTCTAAGGCTTGAGGACTACCATTGCGCAGTGCATAGTTCAGGATGGCTTGGGGAGAAAGATTGTGTAGTTATGGAGCTTATGGGTTGGGCTTGAGCACTAAGATTGTGCAATGGAGAGTTCTAGATGGAAGAGACTACACATTGCACGTTCCAAGAGACATGGGTGCTTCTTGAGGGTTGAGAATGCGCAATGTGCGGTTTAGGCTAGGAAGAATGAGGTTGAGAGGCCTGGTCAGGGAGTTTTTGCAGTTGGACTAAGTGTTGAATCAGTGAGATGAAGATGAGTAAAAGAGATACTTCGAGAATGATCACACACTTATATAAGTTGATGATATGACATGCAACACTCAAAAAATATGAACCACATACCTTTCTTCAAAGCAACAACTTTGTGTTGGCTCCGACCAAGTGTGACACTAAAGATAACTTTGGGACGACAGTGATAACACTTGTTCAACAGTGCTTAAAACTTTGGGAATTATTGCGATAAATGTCTATATGATAGGAACAACTCATTATCACAAATATTTCCCATTGAAACAAGCCAAAACTCTACTTTACATGATAAGTGACACTTCCCATGCCCAAAAAATGACACATGTGATAAGGAAAGAAAAGAGCTAATGATACTTGCAATATGCAAACGACGGTGAAAGTGACACATGCCATAGTGAAGCTAACGTGAAAATGACACTAATTAGAGTGAAAGAAATCAAAAGAGATAGTCAAAAACATGAAAACGACACTCACAAGAGAGAAGGTGCACAAAAGCAACAATTTCAAAGACTCACCAAAATAGAACTACCAACACCACAGAAAGTGAGAGATTATCAATGAACATGTGCATTAATTGTCAACATGGGTTAGTCATAGCATAAACACTATATTTATGGACAACACTAGGTGGGTTCATAGAATGCGCTGATAAATTCATTATGGACCATGCTAGGCACATTCATAGAATGCGCTCATGAATTCATATGGACAACGCTAGGCTCGTTCATAGAATGCACTCATGAATTCATTACAAAATAAGAATGCGTAAGAAGGTGACTGTGACACTTGAAATAAAATAAGGGATATTGAAATATTAACAAAGAATTACTGGCCAAGAAGTGAGTACGGAATGACCAATCACAAGATCGACTGTAGGTTCCAAAATTCGAGTGTAGGAGAAAATTTGGAGGGTGTTTCTCATGGCGACAACACTTGGCGACACACTGGTAGAACTCCAAATTCTATGCCTCAATAAAATCTTTGTATAGGGTCTAGTCCTTCAGGAAGTATTGATTCATGATTTAGAGTACCCTAGCTTTCCCACTTACCCCGTGAATAAAAATAGTCTCCTCTGTCCTTTATCAGTTGAACATAGTTATAAGATCAACGATATCAAAATGTTTCGAATCAAGAAAGGGTAGTAAAGTTTACAAGCTTTGGATTTTCAAAGTACAATTTTTCATCTTTATTGTTGGTTCACTACCAGTAGGCTTGGAAAGTACCTTGACAAAGTCACTATAGGAACATAAAAATTTCTTCTCTACCAGCGAGCCTGAACAATACCTCGATAGAGTTTCTTGCTTCACCTCTTTGCACAGGAAGCCTTTCACTTATTTCTCTTTTATTTATATATTTATATAGGAACTTATTCATTTAATGGGTAGAAGAGGGATCCCAACTTATTCAGAGAAGGATAGGTTGTTCCTTCAGAGAAGCATATAAAGACCTCTAATTTAGGTTTGCTTGCTTAGATTTTCTATGTTTTCCTTTCTACTAGATTGAATAAGCGCGGAAACACATAAAGCACTAAGTGAAGGCATAAGGTTTCCAAAATAGACACGATGTCATGGTTCAACACAAAACATTCCTTATGCAATGATTGTATTTTACGTCAGAACATAATCGTCCAAAAGGTGTAACCATGAAGGAGAAGTAGGACGAAAGTTCATCCAAATGTTGTAGTGTCACAAAGCCCCTTTCTTATTTTTCCACATTATTTTCGAGCCATAGTGGAATCTTTCATGCAAAGTATTATTCAACAAAGCATGAAAGAAAGAAGAAACAACAAGAAAAGTGAAATCAAAACAACAAACAAATGAAGGAAATGAAAAAGAGGATGCAAGATGAAATTTAGAAAGCAAATGAAAGAGTATAGAAAGGGAGTGCATGATGCATGTGAAAAAGAAACTAATATGTAGCTATACCTACTCCTAACCTAACTAGGTAGAAGGTCAAGGTTACGTATAATGGAATTTCCAATGTAGCCATCATATTTGCTCCCAACTTGCATACACAAATATATGATCGATTAAAAATGATATAAAGAAATGTACAATATAAAAGATATCAACTTGAATAAATTGCACAAAAATTTGAAGTCTTGCATGTCAACAGAAAGATATGTCATAGTTATTACTTTTAACCAACTCATGTTCTTACCTTTCCAATGAAAACCATCGTTAAAAAAACCTCGAAATCTTATTACAAATGTGCCTTCATCTACATTGAACTCCTTAGCAAGCATGAGGAAAGATCGAAACTTGTTATTTGTGATGGAGCTTTCTAGGCAAGATTGTTCCAACCATTCAACGATTGGATCATAAAATTCATGACAATCCTCTTGAAAAACATGAAATCTTTGAAAATATGACTTTTCAATTAGAGGCACAAAATTACGATGATAATCTTGTGAGGGAAAATAGATTTGGCCATATTCAACAGACATGTCAAGATAGTGAGTACTTGATATAACCATCAGCAAGTGCAGAGGTGCCTCAACTACTTGACAAGTACCCGGATGGTGAGATGCTAAACCATAAATATGAAAGGATGTAAAACAATTGTCATTGGATGTTCTGATGAGAAAATATTAAGTTGAATGACAGTCATCAGATGGGATGATTAAAGCAATAGATGCCCAGTTTGTAATTAACAAAGACAAACCAATTTGAACAACTCTGTAAATTCTATGAACATTAGAATCAACTTCCTCGCATGCTGAATGTGACAAACCATGTTCTTGTAACTAGTGACAAACTGTATAAGAATCATAACCATCTAAATAATTTAAAAGGAATGCCAACACAACAAACACATGAGACCAGACAAGACATAGTTAATGGGGAAGAATTTGGTTCACATGATAACTCATGCATTCATTATCACTCAAGAGGATATCAAGTGTGATGAAGGGAAAGACTTGCAATATAACATTCACAAGAGAAACTAGGAGTTGACTATTAGGAAATGAATCTGATAAGCATGATTCCTTCGGAAAAATATAGTCTTTGAAATGATAAACTTCGTAATTCCATGATTTTATGAGAGAAACACATTCCAAACCTGAGTTAAGTACAAGAGCCTTGCATGGATATGTATCATGTGAAATAAAATATCAAATCTGATCAAAAACTAAATTTCAAAAGTTCGAAAGATTATATTCGAAATACAAAACATGTTTCAAAAAGAAATTTACATCGATTGAAACCATGAAAATAGAAGGATTGTGAGAGAGAAACCATATCTGAATTAGTTCGCGGGGCTTACCATATTCGCGAGATCCTGACATAACCATCAACGAACGTTAGATTTCCTCGACTTCTGATGAGTCCCAGAACTTTCAAGGATTGTATAATCACATCCCGGAGATTGAATCAGATGATACATAGTCTGAGGACAATTACTTTCTCTGATCTCAATGGGACCAGTACTAGCCATATGGCAACCATTTTTGTTACTAATTTGACTGGATTCTGCAACTTTAACAATCAAACTACTCAAATTGAAAGATACTTTTGATTGCAAGCCCATAGATGTATGAATAAGAGAAATTTCTCAAGCAAGCTAATTTGAAGAGTTCTCTTCATGCAAAATAAGAGATGATGAAGGATGGAAATAATAATCAATGATTCGATTATTTCCTTTCATGTCATTGATAATATCACTAGCTTGTGTCAATTTGGAAGTTAAATCATCATATGGAGAACTTGAAAAGCATGGAACATTGTCATCACATGTAGATACATAACAAACAATAGAGCACAAGGGATAGTGAGATGAAGAGAAAGTTTTGATAAGAACATCTTATTTGACTAAATCAGATTCTAGATATAAACTTAAATCTTCATGAGAAACCAAAAGATCAACTAGTGCACTTGGGCATTCATGATCACTTACATTAATAGAATTATCATCATTGGAGTGATTGTTACCCAAGGTTATGGATTGATCAGAAGAATTGGTTGCATTTGATTCACTACTGAGATTAGTAGATTGAAAATCATCCAAGAATGGAAGTAGATCATATTGACATGGGTGAATTTGAAAAAGGGAAGGGAGATCAAAATTCTCTCCATTTTGGTCCTCCTCTACCAGTGTAATATGACTGCTATGTATCTGATCACAATTTGAATCAACAATTCGAAAACTAGGAGAGCATGAAGAGATAGTTGGTGGAGAAGATTGATAAAGTATCATGATATATAGATTCATGACATGTAGATGATAGAGAATGAAATATGTCCCAAAATTCAATATTGATGTTAAGAGTGCCAGTGTGATCTTGAGGAATGAAAGGATTAGCCTTCACCTTAAGCTCCATGAGCCATTCTAGGGTTTCTTCCATTAGATCTTAATCATGAAAATATTAGGAGGATGAAGAGATGGATTAGGAACTTGATTTGTGAATTTCCCAACTTTATTATCATCACAAGGAGGCACCCACATCAGGACTAGAAAAGGAGGAGGACAAGGAAAAAAAGGAGTAGTATGTTCCTCTTTTGAAATTCTAGGTGTCTCATGATTTACAAGAGTTGGGGAAGTAAAAGCGTCAGGGGGTTCATATTCATTGTGAAAAGATATATGAGCCAAATTCTTAAACTTTTTTTTTAAAGAAATCCCAATCCATGTGTTCTCCCAGAAATTCATAACAAAGGTGAAGGAATTGATTGGAAAAAAACCTCAACTGATCCATTAGGCTTCATTCTTAGTTGATTAATTCTCTTATAAACATCTCATTAATCATACCTATCAAATGCAAAATGAATCTTCTTGACGAGATGGTTAAGAGAATGAATGGAAGTAGGTGGTAGAGTGTGACACCATAAGCTAACTCTACCTTCAAGGGTGAGGCAAAAAATAATACAACCCACATCTTCACAATAAATTTCCTAGTATTCAAAGAGAAAAGAAATGCATGCTCAACAATGGATGTATCACCATCACCATCAAACTTGAGTTGAGACAAGTCATGGAGAGACTCATCATGGATTGAAATTTTGTCACGGGACGGGTTAGAAAAACACCCTAGGAGTATGATTTGAGGATGAGCCATTTCAGATAAGAGGTTCATAGCACACTCAATGGGTACAACTTGTCATTGGGCCCTCCTTATAGCAACATTTTTTGGCAGTGTTGGAAATCCATCAACCAATGGGGTCTCCCCAATGTGAAGTCCCAATTAGACCTCACACCATTTGGAATAGAAGCCCCATCCAGAGTATCAGTCTGGTTACCATGTATTCTTATATATTTTCCTTTGCTTTAGCTCTCAGAAAGAGAGAGAAGCTTGTATGCACCTTTGCAAAAAGAAAGTAAGTGTCCGTAGTGAGTGTTCAGTTGCAGGTATAGCAAGGTTCTTCCATTGTGGAGGGAAGAAAGGTGATCCTTTAAGAGAAAGATAATAATACCACCCTAGTAGAGGCACACACAAGAGAAAAGATAATCACTTAACATCAAGCATAATAGTACACATAGATGCAACTATTGTTACAACCATTACAACACATTTTCAATTATATAAACATGAAAATAACCGAAATAGTTCAACTACTTTAGTATAGGTGAAAGAAAACATGAATCATAAATATTCACAGAACAATCTTACAAATATTCATAATCCATGCATGAAAACCTATCGACCATCAAACTTCAATTATTAAGTGAAGTCCCAAGATACATGAATATAACAAGCATCACTAGCTCTAATATTGGAGCATTGGAGCCATGACTTGCTCCCCAAAAATTATTAACTTTGCCTTCTGATGCTAGAAGCCAAGTTGAAAAGTACTTTTCATGAACAATGAGGGTGTATATATAAAAAATGAGGTGATCATACACCTCCCATGTGACTCTTGGGCTACCCTCATGACTGCTTGACTTCTTCATGAACTTTTGACTCCCACATGAATTTTCACATTACATGGATGACTCTTGGACTTCCACCTTACGCTACATTTTCCAATATAGAATTTACATAATCCACAAATTATGTGGCACATGATGACTCGTGACATGACATGACATTGATGACACGGCAATGCCAAGCCACTCTTTTCTGCTACTTTATCTTCAATAAGAGATGTGCAACGCCTCATCTTCATGAGAAATGTTCTCTATTCTTCATATCCACGCTCCAAATGGTTGTGAAACAGATGGAGCCTTCATGCTGTCTTGATCTTTGATCTTCTGTTATAATTTTGTGTTCCTTTGTCTTCTCGCCTAATGATCATCTCATCCGTTCAACTTCATATGTGTCTTCTAGCATGGTCCCATTCTCCTTTTCCTCCATCATCATCATGTCCAAGCTGACATCTGTCCAAAAACCCCTAACTAAACATATTTCATGAACTCACCTATTAGGGTTGGAATTGGTGACCGGTTGAGTGACTGGCTAAGGGATTTCATAGTTCTAAAGGCCAAGGTCCAGGACTAAGGCTTGAGACTACACAATGTGCAGTTCAAGATGGCGAGGTTCAAGATATTTCACAATTCAAGGGCTTAAGAGCTCAAGGTTGGGACTTAAGGCTTGAAGATGCCCATTGCACAGTTCTGGAAGGAAAAAGGTTAAGGCATTGCCTAGTTAGGGGACTTCAGGGCTTAGGCTAGAGGCTTGAGCCTTGAGGTTTCCCATTACACAGTTCTGGGAGGCACAAAGACCAAGTGCTTGCACATTTTAGGAGCTCAAGTCTAAGGCTTGAGGTCTAAGATTGTGCAATGCACAGCTTAGGCTGGGCTAGGGAGAAACATTGTGTAGTTTTGGAGCTTAGGGGATGGGCTTGAGAACTAAGATTGTGGAGTTATGGAAGGCAGATAATATGCCTTGTGCAGTGCCAAGGGACAAGGGTGTTTCTTGAGGTCTGAGACTACACAGTTCAGGCTGGGTAGAACAAAAAAACACTCAATGAAACAACTTTGGGATGACTTGACCATGTGTGACACTAAAGATACAGGTTTTTACGACAATGACGAAACTTATGCAACAATGCTTAAAACTTTGGGAATGAATGAGATACACGTATAAATGATAGGAAAAACACATTATCACAAATATTTCTCCTTAAAATAAGCCAAAATTTTGGTTTATGTGATAAGTGACACTTCTCATGCCCAAAAAATGACACAGGTGATAAGGAAAGAAAAGAGTGAACGAGACTTGTAATATGTGAACGACACTTGTAATATGTGAACAACGGTGAAAGAGCCACATGCTAGAGAAAAGCTAAAATGAAAATGACACTAATTAGAGCGAAATCATGCAAAAGTGACAACTGAAAACATGAAAATGACACTCGCGAGAGCAAAGGTGTGCAAAAGTGAAAGTTTGAAAGACTCACCAAAATAGAATTACTAACACAACCGAAAGTGAGAGGTTGTCAATGAACATGCCCACTAACTGTCGACTTGGTTTAAGCATAGCACAAACACTATCTTGACTAACTATGCTAGGCCTATTAAAGCTTGTGTGAAAGAATGTGCTCATGAATTCATTACGAACTTATCATCTGTAAGTAAGTTACTTCAACACTTGAAATCCAAGAAGGGATATCGAAATCTTAACAAAGAATTACTGGCCAAGAAGTGACTATGGAATGACCAATCGTAAGATCCACAATAGGCTCCAAAATTCAATTTTCATAAAAATTTTGGAGGGTGTTTGTCGCAGTGACAACAATAGGAAAGGTAAGAAATATGAATGGACTGAGGTGTGTGCAACTAGTATTGATCAGTTGAAGCAATTACTTACCAGTGCTCTAGTTTTGAAGATTGCAGATCCTCATAAGGAGTTTGTGGTTTGTACAAATGCATATAAGGAAGGAATAGGTGGAGTTCTATTGCAAGAATGATAGGTGGTATGCTATGAAAAAAGGAATATGAATGAGCATGAGAAAAACTATGTGACTCATGATATTGAGTTGGCAACCATCATTCATGCATTGAAGATGTGGAGACATTATGTCCTTGGCAGAAGGTTCATCTTAATGAGTGATTAGATTGGACTACTACCCTTGTTTGATTTTGAGATTAGATACATTAAAGGCAAGGAGAATTGGGTTGTGTATTCTCTCAGTAGGAGAATTTAGGTGAATCATATTTCAGTTGTGAGCTCTTATGAGAAATACTTGCAGGAGCAGATCTTACATGCAAGGAAACATGATAAGAAGTACCAACAATTGAAGTAGAAATTACAACATCAAAGTGAAGGTGATAGGGATGAGGAGTGTCACCTCACGACATATGGCTTGATTATATTTAAGAGAATGGTCTATGTGCCTAACAATGGTGAATTAAAGAAGCTTATTTTGAGAGAGTTTCATGTCAAGTGATATCTAGGCCACCCAGGATACCATAAGACTTTGAAAATGATCAATAATTTTTACTATTGGATGAATTCAAAGAAATAGGTCATTAAGTTTGTTGCCAGGTGCTTGCACTGTCAACAAGTGAAAGTTGAATGCAATCATCTAGCTAGTTTATTGCAACCTATTCTAATTTGAGAATGGAAATGGGAGGTCATTTCCATGGACTTCATTACAAGATTTCCTAGGAAATCAAGACAACATGACTCCATCATGGTCTTGTTTGACAGGTTAAGCAAGGTAGCTCACTTCATTGTAGTGAATTCTACTAACTCAACCACTGAGGCAGCTCATATCTTCATCAGGGAGATCATGAGGTTGCATGGGGTTCTCAAGAAAATAATATTAGATAGTGATGTCAAGTTTACTTCAAGGTTTTGGAAGGTGCTAGAAATTAAATAACAGAGAAATGGAACACATAAAATATTGTGGAAACTAAAACACAAAAATAAATTAAAATGAGAGAGACACATATATACGTGGTTCACCCAATTTTGGCTACGTCCACGGAGAAACATCCAGACCTTCCTTTTATATTATCGAACAAAATGAAGAGATACAACCTATAGAAAATTCGTTGTAATTTCCTATCCGCTCTCACATAGCCTCCTCTCTCTTTGTCGCACAGAATGATAATATAAAATCAAAATAAAATTCCCTCATATAAGCTGAGGGTTACCTTCTAAGGTAAACAATCCTAAATTAACATAGCTTATACCATCAGAACATTCGTCTAGTGAATGAATCAGATTGGCTATGAAATTGTAGTGTTTTACAATGCAAAATTTCATCTATATTCTATTTTTATTTTTTATTGTTATTTTTAATTTTAATTTTTTATTGTTATTGTTATTGTTATTTATTTATTCTCTCTCTCTCTCTTCTCTCTCTCTCTCTCTCTTCTCTTCTTCTCATCTCTTCTCTATATATATATATATATATATATTATATAATATATACTATATATATAATATATTTTTATTTGTTTTAATTATTTATTTTTTTCAGGGCACTACCCCTGAAACCCCACCAGGGGGGGCTCGAAACAATTGCATTCTTCTCACCCAAACCCCCTTGGAAATTTAGTGTGGGGTGGTGGGGGTGGGGGGGGGGGTGGGGGGAGGAATTCCCCCCACAGCCCCCTGTTAAGGACTGGGGATAGAGTTAGCCTTCAACACAACTTATCATCTACACAGATAGAAATATAGAAAGGGTTAACATGTTCCTTTATGTTATGTTGAGGATGTATGTCATGCATCACAAGAGGAAGTGGGAGGGGTATCTTCAATTGGTGGACTTTGCATATAACAATGGGTATTAGGAGTCCCTAAAAATGAGTCCATTTGAGAATCTCCATGATCAGAGTTGTAACACTCCCATCAGTTTGAGTTATCGAATGATCAAGGTGTTGGTTGGACTAGGTATGTTAGTAGAGATGGAGTAGGAGATGTGGGTTATCGAAAGGAATTTAAAGACAACATAGGACAAACATAAGAGTTATGCAAATCAACATAGATAATTACATGAGTTTCAAGTTGGGGATCATGTATACTTGCTCATGAATTCCAAGAGGATCTCCCTGAGGATTGGGTCATGTGCTAAGTTGGCACGTCAGTGTTGTGTGCCTTTTGAGATCCTAGAGAGGATTAAACTAGGGACATGCAAACTTGCATTGCCTCCATCAGTGAAATTCCATGATGTTTTCCATGTTTCATTACTTAAGAAATATGTACATGATGTTGATCATGTGATTGAATAGCCTGTATTACAGGTGGAATGAGAGGGAGAGTTCCAACTAGGGCCACAATTCATATTGTAGTGGAAACAACTCATGTTGTGGAACTCAGTAATAGAGCAAGTTAAAGTGCAGTGGAAGCACTTTGGGATTGATGAAACTACACGAGAGATAGCTAACGAGATGCAGGCATTATATCTTTCTTTATTTGCTAGTTGAAGAAAATAATTTTTTTGGTATACATATACATATACATATACATCTATATATATATATATATAATATATATATATATATATATTATATATAATAATATATAATATATATATATATATATATATATATATATTTAATATATATATATATATTTATATAGATAGATAGATAGATATAGATAGATAGATAATAGATAGTATATAATATATATATATATATATATAATTGAGTTGTGTTATAAACTCCAATAAGTGGTATATTTTTCATGTTTTCAGTAGTTGTCATTGTAAATATTGCATCGAGTTGTGTTTATAATGCTGAAATAAGAAGTATGTATTTTGGGTCATAAGTGTCATAGAGCATCGAGGATGGTGCCCCCCCAAGGGGGATGGGTTTGTAACAACCCCAAATTCATTCCATGTAAATAAATTAAACTAATGTCATGGGACATGTATTCCAATTTGAATGGGGGGGGAACATTATAGTGGGAATCACTTGCGGTTTATTTTTGGCTATGGAAACTCGCATTGACATTGGAAAAGGTAAAAAGACAATAAATGACAATTAATCAAAGAAAATAAATAGGAGAAAAGGAAGATGAAGAGACGAGAATATGCATGCAAGGGAAAATGTAGGAAACTGAAGGAAAAATAAAGGGAAAGGGAAACAAAAGGAGAGGGAGAACATTCTATGCCTCTCTTAGTCACTCTTAGTTACCCTTGATCACTTCTTGGTTACACTTGGAGCGTTCTAGAATTCACTTGGGAAATAAGACATTCTCACTTGGGTTTGGAGACAGAGAACACTTGGAAAAAAGAAAGCAAGCAAGCAAAGGAAATCAAGGTGGTGAAGAAGAAAGTTAGAAAAACAGTTACAACAAGAGAACATTGTAGGTAACTGGTTGCATGTGTGATTTCTTTGCTGAGATTTGGATGCATGGTACATACATTTGATTATTTGGTTACATTGTTGTCATTGACATGACATTTTCCTAGATTAACAGTGGTTTGAACCTTTCCTTGAAATTTTATGGATAACCATGATGTAATGGGGTCTCCATTTTGGTTAAGCTTTGGATATCTAGTAGATTTCGTATCTTGGTAAGGTGTTCTTAGGAAAATTACCAAGGGTTGAGGGTAGATATGTTAATTCTCCTGGAACTCTTGACAGATGGGTGGAGAGACAAGCAAATTCCTCTGGGTATGGTGAAGAAGTCAGAGGCATCAAAGATGGTTTTTGGTTTTGGTGATTTTTGGACTGATTTAGGTGAAATCACTGTAGTATAGGGTTGAGGTGGTTTAACCTCTAGAAGCCCTGGTTAGTTTTTTTTGGTTTATCCCATTTGATCTGACATTCATTCTTAGAATATGGCATGGGGTGCTTGGCTGAAAGAGATATTTGGTTCAACTCAATCTATGGTTGGGTGATACGTGGAAGTGTCTGACTTGGTTGTATTTATTTCTTATTGAGATCAATGAGCACATGTATTGGTTATTGCGTTGATTTTACGACTGGTTTTTCATTGTTTCATTCTGGTTGAATGTTGGTTATAAACATGGTTAAATGATCTTCTCTTGTTATGGATATTTCTCATGATTCAATAAGTTATTGAATTTTTATATGAATGTATGAGCTAAGAAGTGTTGTTACAACTAGCTTGAGAGGGAAGTGAGCCTTTTGGGTGACTCTATGATGAAACTAAGGAAATAATGTACAAATATGCGTTCATGACCTGTAACTTCTATATTTGCCATATGTTTCTCTAAATGTTTATCATGTGACTCACATGGTTGGACAAGATTTGAGCCTAAGTATAGGTTATGCATTCTTATGGTTATCTTATACTTGATTATGGAGAGTTTTTTGCAGTGACATGTAGGCTAGCCCTAAAAATGTGGCACTAATTCCGCAATCGCAGTCTCATAATTGAGAAATCTCAGCGGTAGTTACATGGAGGAAGGCTTGTGCGTGTGGCTGGGCTGTGAGGTGAAGTGAAAAGATAGTTCCTACTAGTAAGATCATCAGTGAATGATGTCTGACATCTAGGTGGTCTAGTGTCCATGGGAAATTGTGATAAGATTTAGTACGGTAGACCCCACTTCCATAACTGGAACTTGTTTATTGGGTCATGCATAGTAACTCTTAGCTCATGTTTACCTTGGAGAGCTTGTAAACGTAGGTAACGTGGGGTCTAGTGTTACATTGGCCAAAATTGAACTCCACTTCAAGTGTGGACTTACTCCTAATGACCCCTCCAAGTTCCAACGCTAGAGATGTAGCTCCTGTTACTTCGTAAGACACTTGAGTTTGAATGTTTTTCTTTAGTTATTAGTATTCTAGTACAGATATAGATACTCTAGTTATGCTCGAATTTTTAGAACATGAACTTTGGACAAACTACTCTATTTGTAAGTGGTCAAAAACATCTTGTTTCGAGTTGGGTAGATTGAGACCACCTACATAGTGATTTTTTTGGTGAAGCTTGTTGGATGTATATGTTTTGGCATGACATTTTGAAGTAATACAATTTAATCTTTAAAAAAAACCAATGTGCATTTAAAAATATATTAATGATAAAAAAATATATTTTAATATGAACAATGTGGTTTGTAAATAAAATATTTATATAGTAAGTAAATAAAAAATATATTTAATCTTTAAATAAAATATTTCAGTTCTCATGTTAAATAAAAAACTTCAATGTCTCACATAAATATAATTGAAAATATAAATTCTTATGGTTAATACATTTCAATATATATTTATGTGCGCCAATATGGATCTATTTGAATTATGGATCTGGCTAGTTTAGATGGATACAAAAAAAAAAAAAATAGGTACAATTATTTTTTCAAACAAACACTTTAAAGAGATTTGCATCTCAAAAAAATTATCCCTCTTAATACTTGCTAAATCCATTTTTAAAATAAATCTACACTAATTATTAATAATAAGATTAAATTATAAAAACATTGTACCAAAATAAACACATATATCTACAATCGAGTTAAGATACATTATAACTTAGAATCTACGACATGCTAGGACTGTGGGAAGATTTCATGGGAAGGAATATATGATATGTTGGAAAAGGAACACCCAAAGGTAAGAGAAGGACAAGCAATGACTGAAGGACTTGCAGAGTCAGAGAATACACTTAGTGATTTAGTTGATTCTTTCCTTCACCGAATAGCGGCCAACACAAATATTTTTCCCTTAAATGACATGGTAAAATGGATAGTTGAAGGTATCAACATAATAGATAGAACACTCTTCACATCTGATGGGAGAATATTTGGGTCCTTCAAGCCTGAGGATTTGAAGAAAATGTACCATCTCCCATAGCCTCAGAAGTGCTACAACATATCATTCCTTGAAGCTTTCACGAAGGAAAATTAAGTAGAGTCTGACCCCATCAAACAATGGAGGCATTTCCCTAACAAAAACAAGCACGAGTCATCTGATATGTATTTTGTGGACTCTCTAGCGTCTCCATATTGTTATGCTGCTGCAATGATGAGTAGATTATTTGGAAGCCCCAATTCCGCTAAGTTTTCAATCGAAATGGTTCCCTTAATAGAAGCAGCTTTGAATTCTTATGTGATGGATTGGGCAACCATTCTATTAGATAAAATGGCTGTCCAAATACTTGATTATAGGAAGAACAGGTATTTTACCACCTGAGTAGTTCCCCCATTTTATATGAGTGCATATATAGTTGACACCATTTGCTTTAACTCTGATTTTCCCATCATGGTATGGAAATGGATTGTGGAAGACCCAACCCCTATCCATATTTACCTTAAAGACCTGTGGCAAAAGCAATATAAGAAACATTTTTACAAGATTTTCCATGGCTTCATTCTATCCATTCATCAGGCCATCTTTAATAGACCATCCCTGTCCGAGGAAGCCAACGTCGATCTAACTTCAATTGGCAGTTGGTTTGGGAAGAATTGTTTACATACATTAGAGTTTATGGTAGTATCACTAATCTGCATGTCCTTCCTCTATATGTCCCAGATAAACTACTAGCTAGGGAAATAGCTTGTCAGATGGTTGAAAAGGGCCTTACAAAAAATCTCAAAGACGCTAAGAAACAGTTATGGCCTGCCTTTCCGATCCAATGCGGTATCTATTCGTTCCATGACTACAAGCATGCATAAAATGAAACTGAGAAAATAAGGGGTTTAAACCTAGCTGTTATTCCCAGAAGACAATATGACCCAAATAAAGTGGCTTATAATTTTACTACTCAGGTAAAGGTTAAGAAATTCATCCATGAAAAAGATGAATTCGATGACTTCTTCAGATCAGCAGAGACATTTGCGCAAGCGAGCCATCTCGCAAAGATCAAGCTGGGGCTGGGAAAAATGGATCAATTCATTCAGTACAAGGTACAAAGGCTTCAGTCAGTATCACTAGACTTATTAAACACTACATCGGTCATCCATCACACAGAGAAAATCACAGAGCAGGACATAGAGAAAACTTCAGGTGAAGCTGAGACAAGCAAGAAAGCCAGTGAACAGTTGGACACAGATGTTCACATTCATTCAGTGTTGATCAAAGAATGGGAAGAATTTGACCTTCAGATTAAGGGTCAAAGTGATACCCAAACTGTTATCACGCCACAATATCCCTTAGCAAAACAGCCCATAGTTCATTATCTTGTGGTTGAAAAGGCATCCAGCAAGGATTCAACTGCGAGGGAAGTCGAGATAATTCTTGAGAATCCTTCATTAGAGATTATATTGAGTATTGAGGAAATCCCATTGTTAGATGTGTTTTATAGCCCTAAACACAGGCCTGTAGTCAAAAGGTAGAGGAAGATGAGGAAAATAGACCAAGTATCGGCAACCATCTCTCAAGATGAATACATCAATGTTATTTGGAAAGATTCAGAAGCTAATCCCTCCGAAGACTTGACTAAGTTATCTCAGTTTGCAGGTGCATACAAAGCTGCCACGATCGATAAAGCAACTGAAGTTAATCTATTGATCAAAGAAAAAGATCAAAAGATTAAACAACTTGAAGATCAACTAAAGGCCAAGAAACAAAGGATTGATCAACCGGAAATTGAAAGATAGCAACAACTATCGAAAGAAATTGAATAGCTGAAATTGGCGCATCATGAAGAGATTAAAGCTAAGGATGAACAAATAATGTAGCTTCAACTCTCATTAGATAAATTCAAAGAAAATCCTAAAGTTGAAGAAATTATAAAATAAGCCTTAGCAATAAATAACTTCCTATCTCAACAACTGACCCAATTCTACCAAAATATATCCCTTATTCATCCATTATGTGTCAAAACCAACACACTGGTAGATCAAGCAGTCAAATTCCAAATTGGAATTCAAGGATGCGGATGACAAAATTATAGATTATATCACTTGGAAAAGCATAGAAAAGTGAAGGGATACCAAATTGCTAGTGGTTGAAGAATCTCATAAAGAAATATTATTCTCAAATTGGGAGACACAACTGATTAACGCAGAAAGGGAAACTTCAAGGGCCAAGGCAACAAGGAATAATATCATTGAATTCATAAATGATAGTTTACACAGCGCCAACTTAATTTTTGAGTGTACTCCTGAAAATCTTCCTAAGGCAAAAATATTGGAAAAACAATGGAAGTAGGATTCAGCCACCAAAGAAGAAAAACTCAAAAAATTGAAGAGGATATGCATTGGATATTTTTGGTTAAACCGCATAGCCAAAAAATGACGGTCAAGTGTCTCGCAGATGCAGGCAATCGCATGGTGCCTGAACTGTCAGATGCGGTGTACATAGGTCAATTACATGCCAGGATGAGTCATCCACCAGAAGTCCAAACGATGCTTAAGATTTGTCAACTAAAGCCACAAGAGGAATGATAGATGCAATGCATCTTTTGAAGTTATTTGCAATTCTATTTTTGTCATGAAGTCCCAAATTTTTAGAGAGGTTGTTACAACCACTCCAAGCATCTTTTACGAACAATTTGTTTTATTTTCACTATAAATACCCTTTCATGTCATTGGAGAAAGGGTCTTGAATTTGTATTAAAATTAGATTAAAGAAGAGAGCACTTTTGCACTTCTTAGTTGATTTTTATAGAAAGCAAGGATCAACGTTCTACTTTTTGTTACCAGATTTCAAAGGGACTCGCATTTTTGTATCTTTTTTGGAGTTTTTGAGAATAAGAAGAACGAACCAGGTTGTTATTTCAATAGCATGTTTCAAATACATATGGTACTTATATCTATGTCATTTAGTTTCATGTTAGGCAGTTTAATAGTCTTTTAATTCAGTATTGTTGTAAATGTGAATGTCTAATCAATTTTGCATCTATATCACTTCTGAATAAATCTGGAATTGATATCCTAAACATGTATACTAGCAATTAATGTTATTATGATATGTGATCTGTATTCTATTACTTTGTTTGAAGTAATCATATTTCATGCTTAATTTCTGTAATCATTTGTTTAATATTTATTGGCATTTGGTTAGTAGAAGTCATCATAAATTGAATATAATATATATATATATATATAATATATATATAATATATATATATATATATATATATATATATTATATATATATATATATTATAATCCAAACTATCTATCATCTTGTTACACAATTTAAACACCCACTCATCAAATCACACCTTTACTGGGAAACTAGTCCCATATTATCTAGTCGGAGCCACCATATCAAACACAAAAGGAATTTTATTAAGGGTCGGACCAGGTGGTTATCCCCCAATGTTATTGCCACGATTTTAGAGGCATCAACATTTTTGGTGCTAGAAGGAGGTCCTGATTGTGAATGGCGAGTAAATCTAAATCTACGGGCCATTATAAGAGTAAAAATCCCTCACCATCACCTCCAACTTCTCCTTCACATTCTAAATCTCCTATTCCTAAGCGAGAATTTGAAAAGAAAAATACAAAACCCACTACTGAAACCCTAAACAAGCATGACAGTTCTTCTTCTGAACCTCCTGAAGTACAATCTTTGATTCACAAACTCCAGGGGATTTCAATATCCCAAGAAGAGTCTGAGTTATCCTAAGGTAGTGTTACTTCCCAATATATCCCATCACAATTTCTTACTAGGGCAAAGAGTGAAAAGCTTGGTATTGCACCAGTTGAATTCCCTCTACCAAGTCGAAAAAGGGATAGAAAGACACCATCAGAATCTAACAGGGAGACTTTGTCCTCGTCATCGTCCATTCAATCCATACCATTACAAGGTCATGCATCCATTTCCCAACTTCAAATCATAGTCCAAACAGGAACATGATCTTCAACATCCTCTACCCAATCACTTTCAACCGCTTCGTCACCCTCTTCTACTAATAGCTCAACAATGGGACATAATCAACCTCAACCATGACCATGAACTAACCCAGGAGCTGTCAGAAAGCCTGCACCTTTGACCCAATTTAAAGCACATCCTGAAAAATGGCTACCTAAATTTAATCCTGACAATTGCATGTTAGCAGAAGAACATATAAACAATTTCATGTTATCGATTAACTTGAATGGAGTAACAGAAGAAGATGTTGTTGTTAGACTATTTCCATACACTGTATAAGGAGTAGCAGGATCATGGTACATTTTGTTACCACCAGGTTCTATCAATAGCTAGGATGCTTTCCAAGAGAAATTTCTAACTAAGTTTGGACATGATAGGTCTACAGAAAATTTGATTAATGACCTCTCCAACCTGAAAGACGAATCAAAAGAACCCATTGAGGACTTCAACTCGTGCTTCAATAAGTTGTTGAATAAAATAACTGTGGCATCCAAGCCTAGTGAGGAGGTCTGAAATGAATGGTACATTTTTGCTTTTCCTTCAAACATAGCCATCTTCATTGATAGAGCTGCCAAACCAACATTAGCAGAAAATATGAAGGAAGCAATAGCTGTTGAAAAATGTATCCTGGCTTTGGAAAAGAAAAATGCTCTAGAGGAAAGGAAATCCAAGAAAGTTACATTTAGATATGATTCAAAGAAGAAAGAAACCAAGGATTCATATGACATGGAAGGGTTACAAAAAGTTCTTAAAACTATGTCTAATGAAATGGTTGAAATAAAAAAGCAGGTAGTTGAAACTTCTACAAAAAGACCATTTAGGAACTTTAAAATAAATCAACCAACTGATCCTAAACCACCTAATGCTATATCTAATGCAGCATCTGATTTGGATGATGATGAAGAAGAAGATATAGTTTTATCAGTTGAATAAACAGAATAAGATGAAATAGTTGAATGTCATCTATTGTGGGACTTTATTCTACCCAACTCTGATAATGAAAGTGAACAAGAAGCTCTGCCAGTAAACACTAGAAGTAAAAGTATAGTAGAGACTAAACAATCAAATCAAAAGAATAAAAACAAAAATCCTATTACTAAAGAGAGATTTCCCGCAAAGAAGGCTCTAGTTGCGTCTCCCCACAATCAACCATCTTCGTCCAACCCTCCTCCATCATCTAAAACGCTAGTAGTTTTAGATTCTGTGGATTATAACATAGTGGAAGATATGAAGAAGACTCGAGCAAATATCTTTGCATGAACTTAGAAAGCTCAAGCATCAACAAAAGTTGTTGCTTGAAGAATTAAATGCAGTACCTTCTTCTCCTCTTCCAACTAGTGTATTATCAATGGCTGCTAGAGGATCAGGTAAGCCACCATCTGATAAGGTGGATGCTATCGATGTTGTTTTAATTGGGGATAGATCAAATTCTCATACTCCTCCTTTTCTCTTGACTTATGAGATCTACAATAGAAATTTTCATAGCTCTTGATCGATTTAAGGGCTTCATCAAACATAATGCCAATATCACTTTGCTCCAAGTTAAATATTGAACCCCAAAAGTACGCAGTTCATATTGTCTAATTAGATCGAAGTAAGGTTCAAGTTTTAGGAGAAATAAATTCAGTTAATATCATATTATCTGCTGATCCTAGGGTTGTCCAAAGAATTGATATGCTAATTTCTGGCATCCTTGAGTTTTATGGTTTGATTCTTAGTAGAGATTGGTTTGAAAAACTTCATGGTTATATTTCAACTGATTAGTCTCACATGTGGCTTCCCTATAATGGGAAACCAAATAAAATTAGAATTGACCGTGAAAAACATTTGACTCGCACAGTAACTGAGTTTGAAGAAGAAAATCAACCTGTAGCCTTTAATAATAACGTTCTTGGAAACTATTCAGCTGAATCATTTTTTGGGAATTTCAATGCTCAACTATCTCCTTTTCCTGTTAATAGTGTCATATCACAAGTCGAAAATTTCTCCCGTATCTATACTTCTAAGTGTGTTAGTGTTTTTGATGAACTTGTAGATAAACTTGTAAATAAGCCTTTATTTTGGTCTTTGTATTTTGATGGATCTAAATCTAATGACGTGCAGGAGCAAGATGTATTTTAGTCAGTCCTGAAGGTGAAAAAACGATGTTATCATGTAGATTAGAATTTGAGTGTAGCAAAAATAGTTCAGAATATGAAGCATTGATTCAAGGTCTCTATAAATAAATAGGCCTCAATATCCAATATCTGAAAGTATTTGGTGATTCCAAAATTGTCATTAAACAAATGAGAAATACTATCCATTGTCTTTCGGGGCATCTGAAACATTATCAATCACTTGTTCAAGATATCATAACTCATTTTCTGGCATTTGACATTTCTCCTATTCCCAGATCACAAAATGAACTAGCATATCTCCTGGCTAATGTTTCTTCTAAACTCCTTCCATATGAAGATTATAGTCCAGATAGATTTTCTATTGAATTAATTTTTCGGCTATCTATCCCAGATAACGTCATGAATTGGGGTGTGTTCAATCATCATGAAGATATCTTAAATTTTTTGACATCTGAAGGATCTTATAACGATCAAATTATCGATGAAAGCAATGATTATCTTCAATTAAAGTAGAGACTCAATGAAAATCTTATTCCTAAATCTATGGTCAAACTGGAAGATCTTTATGATATTAAGGATAGATTCAAAAACGTCACTAATGCCAAACTTCAAAGTTCAACTTTAAGGTTTGAATTAGTAAATCTCGGCACTTAGGGGTGATTTTAGGGGTGAATGTTCGACCTTTGGCGGAATTAAGGGGTTTTAAATTTTTAGTGGGCGAATATTTTGTATCATAGTACATTTCTACAAATCACCTCAAATAGCCCACCTTATTTTAAGGGAGAGGGTAAAAAAGGTAAATTTAGCCCTTGAAATTAGGAGTTACAACCTTCCATTCGCCCATTTTCAAGAATAGGTTTTATTTAAGTGAATCCATTCGCCCATTTTCAAGAATAGGTTTTATTTAAGTGAATGCTATGGGCCAAATACCATATTTGTAAAAGAGGTATGGTAAATTAATAAAAATATAAATAAGCAAGAGGTATGGTAACAAATAAAACATTTTTTTATATTTACTCCATAAGTCACCTTGTATTTATGAATGGTATGGTAAATTAATAAAAATATAAATAAACGAAAGGTATGGTAAACAAATAAAACATTTTTTTATTTTTTTATATTAATACCATGAAAAGAACATTATTAACCCTAATATTAGTATTAATAAAAATAAAAATGGCACATGGTATTGACCCATGGTATTCACGAAAATGGCACATGGTATTGACCCATGGTATTCACTTGGAATGTAGTTAAACTAGAATAGATCCATCTTTACTTTGGATCTACTAAGCCCGGAGAGGTATAAAATATTGTGATATGCAAACTAGCATAGAGTGAAAAAATATTTGATCCGATCAAGAGTAAAAATGGATGTTGTAATTTAATGTATGTTAAACATTTTAGGTTGGTAAAATAAAAATAAAATAAAAATCAACTATTAATTTTATTAATTTTTATAAATTACTAATAGTAATTTTTAAGCTCCAGGTTTATGATAACCCATGGTATTAACCCATGGTATTCATGTGAGCATAGGTTAATTAAAGGGAAAATTCTATCTTAGATCCATCTTAATTCTGGGTCTACCAAGTGCTCAGAGGGATAAATAGATTTCATTCCCCTAAGAGTGGTAGATGTGGAGTTAAGATGGATATAGGTTGATTTTTATGATAATGAAGATATTAATAGACTTAGGAAATTATATTGTAAAAACATCTTAAGGTGAATGGTTAAAGCATAGACATTGGACAAGTATATTGTATACTTCTGTTTTAAACTGAAACAAATCCAGGGCTAAAAGGAATGGATTGATTGCACTAGTCATCCTTCTATAACTTTCCAACATATGCTGGAGTAAACAGATTGTAATTTGGGTAATTTTTCTAATTGCAAACGGGAACATACTTGTGTATTGGCAGGGTGGTTACGAGGTCCCTAGAAGTGGAGTAAACATATTGTAATTTGGGTAATTTTTGTAATTGCAAATTGCAGTGTATGACTCTAGAAGTGATGAGTTTGAGTTTTTCTTGTTTTTATATATAGTATTAGGTTTTTTTTCATGCTTTCTGTGAATGCACGGGTGAATTTTATCTTACACCCACTAGGTTATTGTTATGTAATTTCGGTAATTTTGATTTCAAAAGATATTTTAAAGAAATGCAATGATTTCATTTGTGTATTCAATAAACACAAGATTTTATAATTGAGTAAAATATTCGCCATGCCTGGTGAGAGATTCGCCAAAAAATTATATATACATATCATATTATTGATAAAATCGCCTTCCATTTTTCCTATATACCATGGAGATTCGCCCGTTTATTATACATGTAAATTTAGGGGGGGTTCTTAAAATTTTCCCTGGTGAAACCCCCTTGGAGGATGAAATTGCATTGATTCTAGTTGTAGGAGGGGGAAGATCAAATATACCCATCAAGGAAGAGTACATCCCTACTCCTAAATTCTCTATAGGTTGACAAGGATTATCCATCAATGGAACGGTAGAATTTGAAGTTGCACGAGAATCACCAGGAGAATAATCTAATTGATCAATTTTAACAATTCTCCCCTCGTGAGGAAAACAAAGGATGTGAAACAAAGATGAAACTATGGTGTTCATCTCATAAATCCAATTTCTTCCCAAGAGGAGGTTGTAATCCAAGTTGGCATCAACGATTTCTACCTCAATATACACATATAGGAAAAGTCGGGATAATTCCGTGTGGCCTATGAGAATGACCATCAAATGCTGTTAAGAGAGTCAGTGAAGGAACAATTGAAGGTGATCTAATGGCCTTCCAACATGACATGGAAATTACGCATGTGGAAGCTGCCTCATCTATAACTATCTGAAAAAAATTGGTTTTCCGGTAAGTAGACTTTATCTGGAAAGACATATGATGAGGAAGTCTCTTTTTGACATTGAACATATCAAAATTGAGTGCTAAAGCATTTTTTGGATCTACTGCCCTGATTGTCGAAAGCAAAGCACTTCTTTCAGAAGGACATGGTTGGGTTACCTCTAATGCAGACATAGCACATGGACTTTGAGCTAGATCTTCTACCATCGAGTAGTTCTGGGCTTCCCTAGGATTAGGGTTAATCATCGAGCACTTAGCGGAGCCTTTCGGTATCTAAGGTATAGACTCAACAGAGAGTCGCTCAATATGAAGCGGGTCTGAGGTTTCAGGAACAAATTTTGCCTTAGATGTTTTCATTTCACCGTAATCGTATGTGCATGTGGCAACGTCGACATGCGAGTTCATCATATACACATTTGAGGAATTTTCCCCTTCCTAGTTGCCCCCTGCGGAGGTACCAACGTTCGAGTTCGCACCAACAAGTAATTGCTACCCTTGGGGAAAAGGGTTAGTCAGGACAGCTTGGGAGCTAGAGGACCCTTGCTACACTAACAAGTGCTGAGCATCCCAAATCTTGGGGTAGAGGTGAGTCAAATGATCTCCATTGCGTAACTAGCATGGAAATTTAACCTTCTTCTTAGAATCTTTTCTACCCTCACCGGCACCATTGCCGAGCTTGTTCACATTACCCTTCTCTTCCTGATTCTTCTTCTTACTTCATCCATTCTTCTTCCCATCGGATTGTTGATTTCCTTTGGGGTTAGAAGCCTGGATGATGTTAATGGAGGTAGTTTGGGAGGGTGAAGGTGTAGACGGTGTTGCATGGTTAGAAGAAGTAGTTTGTAAAGACAACTGCTGCAATTGGTTCAAAAGGTTCACTACATTTGCGTCAATTAATCCAAACATACCATCGGCGTGAGAGCCAAGCTTCGGTTTGGCTAAATCAACCTTGGATCTAAGAGTGTCAGGTAATATTTTTTGAGGAGTCCCAGACTGAGAATATATCAATTCTAATTACTAGGCTCGAAAAATAGCCTACTCTTCCGAATAAACACTAGAAAGAGAAACATCCTTAGATTTTAGGTTGTAAAGATTTTAAAAACCATTTGAGATGGAACTCTGGTGGAATTTTGGCTTTGATAAGCCTCTTTCTCCATGTCCATTCCTAGATATGATCTGAAATGTGAGTTGCCATGTCTTGATGAAAATTGGCTAGAAGTTTAGTTTCAGCTTCATAATAGTCAGGCAACTGAAAATGGTTTAAGAAAATATTAGCCAAATCAACGAAAGAAGTAAAAGTGCCCCCTGGCAACTCTATATACCATTTGGCCACATTAGCCATTAAGGTGTGCTGAAATAACCTCAACCTGACTGATTCATCGATCAGGGAGTTTGATGAGCACCATAAATGGAACATGGTCACATGGTCTCCCCGGCCTTAACCATTATGCCCTTCTAATTTTGGAATATCTGATGGAAGTTTAGTTGGGACTGGAGGCTAAGTCATATTGTACCTAATTGGATCATTCGTCAATTTAGTTAAGTCTGGCAGATTAAGCGTGGCCAGAAAAGGAAGTCGTGGAGGACCTTGGGGATTCCATTCGGATTGGGTGGGGTTCCCATAGGTCTGAAAAGAATGACCTAGATTTTGAAAGGCACTAGGTTGCTCGAAGTAGCTTATAGAGCCTACTACACCAAAGGGTGATCCTTGTGGTCCAACAAAACTCGAAGTTTGACAAACTCCAGTTGAAAATCCTTCGTAACCGGTAAATTTACCCCCTAACGAAGTATTGAAAGGAGCTGACAGCCCCTGATAAGGGTTCCAAGAATTAGCAAAGGGTGAAAAACTTTGAAATGAATTAACTGAGGAATATGGCACATTCCCTTGTTGGCTGAAAAACTGATTCCCATCTCCTATCCCACTAACCACAGGGTTTTTCCAACTTTGAAAGGGGTTACCACCTTGACTTATGAAAGGAAAAGGAATAGACCCTACTGTCAGATTGGAATGTAGTATATGACCACTTCCAAATGGGAAACCTTGAGAAGAATCCTATCCACTCATCATGGATGTGGAGGCGATTGATGGTATATTCAACGGAATTGAAGGAATACCTTGAGAGAGCATTCCAAAAGGGAAAAATACAAAACTGGATGCATTAGCTTGAGAACTTCCACTTGTTGACGGAATTGAAGTAGACCCAAATAAGGAAGTGTTGGGAGTGTTAGAAGGGATGGAAATAGTTCCTCCCCCTTACACAAATATGGGAGTCTGCATGCTCGCAACACTCGTGGTGGATGCCATGCTTACAACAGTGGTCATTAAAGTGATTGGTGTGTGTGGACCTCGGCTTGAAGGCTTGTGAGTTGGAGTTCCAACGTATAACAATACACCTGGATGATTAGGAGGGAGAAGATAATTCGGAGCTGCTACCAAATCTAAAAGCTCTTCTACTTCAATATTATCTTCTGACTGGAAGAGTACTTGAGAAAGAACTAGTGTGTTCCTCTCTAACTCTGTGGTAGTACCAGGTCTATCTTGTGAACTAATACCCCCAAGCAGAGTATCAATTTCCAATGTGCCTACTACCACTGGTTTATAACCACTGGTAGAATCGCTCCTACGCCTTCTAGGAGAAGGCTCTAGACTCGTAGGTGAAAGCCTATGAAGTCTCCGGGACTGTTGAAATGGTCATTCAGCCACTTTGAATTATTTTTATAAGATCTACTTAAAGACTGAAGAAAATTAAAAGCTAGGATGACTAGGAGCACATAACACACACTAAAAAATGTCCCTAAAGAGATCAGGAATCAAACAACTTCCTGGTATTTCCGCTCTAGGTGATTAGGATCGGACACCAAAATACAAGAAAGTTAATAATAAGGGCCTTCCAAAAATAGACTGGGGTAATTACACCCCAGGTCTACTAGTGAAGGTATCAGAGGTAGTTACATTGACCTCCAGACAACAGCCTTTACCAGTGCAAGCCCCCAAGCTTCGCAAGGGTGCCATGGGATTCCCCTTTGCAACCACCTGTGTGGATCCCTAGGATAGGCAACTAAAGACACCAACTTGTATTAGAAGATGGGCGAAACAGTTGTGAGGTAGGATCCAACAAGTAAGAGAGGGGGTATCTCTCGTCCTCATCTTCACAAACCTTCTTATTTAACTCCCAGTCATGGAGCTTTCCTAGTCTCCCTAACACTATTGGATTTCACTCTTTAATTAGACTTCTATGTTTTACAATTTAGAGTGGCCTTGGAGAGTTTACTCTCCTCTCACCTAATCCAAGACCCTAAATAAGCCTAAAACTTGTTGGTGTATTCTGGTGACAATACAAAAAGTTCTAGTTTATTTTATTAAGCACTTGATTTTAAGTGGTTGTTCTTTTAAGTCAAAGGTTCAATATGGAAATGAAACTGATGGTGTTTGTATGATGCAAAAGAAATTAATGAAAAACTAACTTATATGAAATGCAATCATTTGTTCTTCGATGAAAAGAAATTTCTACTTGGGTTCTAAGAAACTTCTATAAAGCAAAAACTTTTTTATTTTCTTTTCTTATAGCAAACTTCATATTCACAAAAGCTAAAAACACTATTGATGCTTTAATAATGCAAAACTATCCTAATGCAAGGTGTACATGATAATGCAAGATCCTAGTTTACTCTAAAAAGAACGAAAGCAATTGTTTATAACTTATTAATAAGCCAACTTAAGTGTTTGAAAAGAATACAAATTTTGAATACAAAATCTTCTCCAACAAGAAGGACTAATAAAAAATATCACAAATCACTTTCAAAAAATCAAAAGAAACCAAAATCAAACTTGGAAAAAGAAGACAAACAATGTTTTTTAAGGACTTTTCTTTTTCAAGAAGTAACAAAAACAACACTTCGAAAGCACTCTATATGCCACCTGTTATCACTTAGGTTGTCCCTAAGCTCCTGTAGGGACACGACCGAGGTAACCACAAACCAATCTTTGGATTGCAGGTTCTAGCCCACCTGCAATCAGAGAGGGCTCTCTCTTAATGATTTAACTTTGTTCATGATGATTTTAGGCTAGTTGTTGGGTACAAGGGGTTTTGTTGTTTTGTTTGGATGGAAGATGTATGCCAGGTAGAAATTCCAAGCAGAGAGGCAAGGTAAAGCGTGATAAGTTTCAAACCATTGGGCATGGAGTCATGGATTAAAGCTTGCTGGTGCGTTTTCTTGGTCACAAGAGGCTTGTGGAGCGAGGTAGACACACATGAGACAATGATCAATTTGCTGAAGGATGGAGTGATGGTTATAGACAAAAGGCAATTAAGAATCTTTCATCAAAACTGACAGAAAGGAGAAGTGAAAGAATGGTTATCTAGGAGCAGTTAAGAATTCCTAAATTATCATTCATAAGTGAAAGAAACAGCGTAAACAAGATCATTTAAGTATGCATTTTCATAACTATTCCTGATGAAAACATGAAAAATCACAGAAATTGAGCCTAAGGTGCAATTAAGCAAATCCTAAGCTATTCTTTTTTTCTGCAATTTAGAAAGCCAGATTTCTAGTAAAACACACATGAATAAAACTAACAGAGTTAAGAAGCACTTATTGAAACATGTCGAAGCACAGGAATTCCACAATCACTCCTCGGCCATTTAAACACAACAGACAGTTACAGAATCCATGCTTTCAACAATCTTTGGTTATAGAAGCATCACAGTTACAGTGCGAGTCTCTGCTTGAGAGAAAGGATTGAAATAACAAAGATCAAACTACTGATGAACAAAACCGACCAACCAACCCCTACTCCATTTTTCAGGGTCGTATATATAAGCAAAATACCTGGAGTCATTTATTACAACTGACCTAAACAAGTCTGCCAAAAAGCTTTTCTAAAATCTAATCATTGTTGGAATTAAATGCAAGTAAATCCTTTGGGCTGTGCTAGAGGCAACTGAATCAAGTTGAGTTTATGAGGTGTCCTGTGTGGCTTGGTGCAGTGGTTCTGTCATAATTGTGCATTGAGTTCTGGTCCACTAGTCTTCCGTGAGTTTAATGTGCAGTCATTTGTGTTGGTGAGCCTTCAATGCGCCTTCAATTGCTTCCTGACTTTCAGAGCTTTCGTTTTAATGTTGGATTTGCCTCGAGCCTTGAGAAAATCTCCTTTGATACACTTTGCCGCTACATTGATGGTCTTCGCCGCTTCCTGATACTCTTTCACGTGCTTTCTGTCTGCAAATTTGATCTGATACTCTTTAATCTCTGTCTCTGGTCTCTCTCTGTCTTCAAATCTGTTTAATTTGGCAAAATTGGGCAATTTCGGGCTTTTTCTGTGCAAAACGGGCCAAGGAATCAAAATATTCCCTAAATATTCCCCAATATGGCTTATTTCCCGTAGCGATGCGCGATTCCATTTCTCATTATGGAGCTCCGAAGCTCGAATTTTGCGCTTGCACGAATTTTCGGTTTTTTGGCTGATGACGTCAGCAGTACTGCGGATGACGTCAGCATGCTGACGTCAGTAGTGGGGTCCTTTGGTACGGGTATGACGTCAGCATGCTGACATCATCAAGGTGACGTGGCAATACGGCGGGGTGACGTGGCAGGGACACGTGGCAGGGTGACGTGGGTCGGGCGCAGGCTAGGTGAGGTGATGTGGAGGCGACGTGGCAGGGTGAGGTGGCGCTCCTGTTACGTGAGGGGAGGGCGGTTTTGCCTGTGTATCGGACCGCCTTTGGTACGGAGGTGGTTTCTGTCAGGGGCGGCCCGATGCAATGGGAGGCTGCCACCTATCCCGATGTACGACGGTAAAACCGTCGGACGTCGAGTGGTAACCTACCACCACAATGGGGCGCCCGATGTGAACAAGGGTCGTCGGATCTAGGGGAGGCGATCCGACGATGGATGGAAAAGGGAGATGCACGGGGTTTAGTAAAAGCGTGTGTGCGTTAAAGGTTTAATTTTTCGCAGAGCTGTGGGTTTTGGACTTTAGAGAATGGGTTAAATGTGTTTTACGCGGTGGAAATTTATCAAACAAACCTTAATAGTTTCCAAAGGAGAATGCGAGGGGGTGGGGGTTATTAGCATTTGAAAAGGGTTTTCTTAGTGTTTGGAAGGGGTCCAAAACACCTGGGAATGGAAATTTATGTAGAAGGAGGGTTCTTACTAAAGTCCAGGTGACTTAGTAATTCCCAGAGAAGTATTTATGGTTATATTTCAACCAGGGGGAGGGGATATTTACATAAGGGGATTATCTACATAGTTTTAGTATGGGGATGGGGAAAACATAGGGAGTTAAATAATAGTGTCAGAAGTTAACATGGAGATGACAAGAAAGCGCTAAGTTTCAGATATCTTAGGCTTCGAGGGGGAGATAGAACCTTATAGAGAAAGTATGGATCCTCTTTGAGTGAAGTAGATCTTCACCCAGGCTAATGACATGGAAAATGATGAAACTAATAGATATCAAGCAGACCTTGACCTCTTTTTGGGGAAATTAGTTAATGATTTGGGGGAGATGGAGAAAGGGAAGTTAGTTATGCCTGGTTTGAGCTCCTTCATATGAAAAATGCTTGAAGACTGTGACCTTAGTAGAGATGATACTTTAAAACATGGCAATGAACAGACATCAAGATTCTGCAACCTCAAAACTACTTACCCAGCCTACTCACCTAACATTTTTTCTTCTTTTGGTTTGGGTGCACTTAGACTTGCAGACCCAACATTTCAATTTTTTCTTTTCATGCCTTCCTATCTACAAACTACCCTTATTTCTTCCAAGGGCCCAGATTAAGCAGTTGGGCTCCTTTGATTCTCTACCTATCTAAGAATCTGCCAAGATTAAGTTGTTTGGACAGATTTTCATTCTCTATATTCTAAAACAGGAAATTGAAACCTAGGGAGACCAAGATTAAGCTGTTTGGACCTCCCTTTAGCTGAAAATTCTACAAAACTAGAATGATTCTTCAAAATTGGAATGCAATAGATGATCTTTGAGTAGCCTTCTTTCCTTGGTGATTGTTTAGCAAATTTGGAGCACTGCAGCATGCAAAGTATGACATATTTGACCTGTAAAAATGTCAATCATGAAATATGAGTAACCTGCTGCAGCAAGAGGCTAACAGTGGCTCCACTTGGGGATGGCTTTTCCTTGTGAGAAGCCAAGAACAGCAGGTCAGATTGCCTTGCTTCTTCTGTCATGGTTGTGCTTTGAACCTCTTAGTGCTGATTGTTGGATTGATTTGAACCTTTGGACTGGTAACAGCACTCTCCTTCAACTGTTTTGGCTATTAAATTGTAAAGCACTGCCTGCTTTCTTCTGCGTGCTTTAGCATCATGGATTCTTACAAAAATAAAATTAAAGTGATGATATATACAAACATTCTATGTACAGAAAATAACACCGCCTATTCTTTTTAATCAAAAAGGATCATTGTAGTGCTTTAGCATTCAGCCATTGACAGGGCCTTCTTCAGCTGTGCTGTCATCTAGAGATCTGAGAAAATATGTATTATTTCCTTGCATAGTGCTGATAATGTATGGACCTTTCCACAGAAAATCAAATTTTGCATGTTTTCCCTTGTCCTCTCTTCGTGAATCCCATCTTAGAACTTTGCTGCCTACCCAGAAATCTTCTGCTTTAGCCTTCTTATCAAACATCTTTTTGAGTTTTTCTTGCAGCATTTGAGCTCTGTCATAGACTTTCTCTCTGGTTTGCTGAAGATGAATGGTTTGATTAATTCTTCTCTGCATTTCATTTGGTTCAGCCTGAATTTCCTACAAGAGTTTAATAGTAGGAATGCCCAAAGATGAAGGAAATTTGGCTTCCATGCCTTATACTAGCTCATAAGGGCTCATCCCAATGGATTTCTTGGTGGAAAGTCTATCTGCCCACAGAGCATTTGTGAGCTTCCTA